>JAQFZY010000480.1:0-26999 GCA_034696285.1 Hypogastrura burkilli | reverse complement strand
CATTTATTTTGAAGAAAAGCAGACGTCTGGTTCAGAAATAAATGTTTCTCTTCGTTATTCAAACGTTTATAAGTATATCTTAACTAAGTCATGCTAAGAAAGTTGGACCCCCCCCCCCCCGAAAGTTAAGGCTAGATACGCCCCTGCCTGCGTTACTGCTTCGATGTAGGGGTGATGGGATTCGAAGAGCGATCGTATTTTGCCAATGAGCGGACTCGTTCAAAATGATACACATTTAGCTATAAATGCTCGTAGTACTCTGTGCAAGTTAAGTTCACGTTGGCCTTTAACTTTATCACAGCTTCAAAAGTTTCCACTTTGATTTCAGTCTTTTCACTTGTCCAAAAATTGTTATTTAATGAGAATATACAATCAATCGAGCCAAGTCTGAGATGTTTCGATGAACTACTTCTCCAGTTCTGTTAAAAATGTTTGAGAACTTCAACCCATCTCTGGTCCATCTCTTTAAAGTCGTTCCCGTTTCTGTCGTTTCATGAGTTTAGTTTTCCTTCGCCCCTCCTCGGCCAATTTCTAAACTGCTCAAATATGTTAATTTTGATTGTTGGGCAACACGAACAACTTCAATAGAAGTATGGGCCTAGGTATTAAAGTTGCACATGTTACTACGAGCTTGTTTAATGATAACAAAGAAACAGCCTTGTAAGTATTTTACAAGTAAGTACTTAACATTTATATTGAACTCAGGAGTCTGTATCTTGACTTTCGACTTAGAACTTCATGTATGTTTGTTTCTGGTCATGTGAGAATAATCTGAATTTCTCAGCCACGTAAGGCCCAGAAACGCAAATAAGAGTAGCAACAAACTACAAGGTTATTTACAAGATCCTATACCTAAACTCAGAATTTACACTATTGTGATTGTGACAGGGGACAGGGTAGCCACATTCATTAAAGGTTTAGGTATCCACCTACAAAATACAAATAATAAATAATACATAAGATAGAATGGCAGTCATAGTTTTATATCGTGTATTTAAACTGAGTTTGAGGTAAATCAAACTTTTTCTTGTCACTATGTATTTACCACAAAAGGCGTACTTTACTTAGAAATCTGTCACAGGCGTACCAAAGGAGCACTTCGTGCGCCAGGCGCGCGGGTCTCGAAAGGCGTCACTGTTGGTCATTTTGTCACTGTTTACCTTACCGCACGGTCATTTTGATGTCACATGACACTTGGTGTGGTCGGGGTGACCCCAGGTGACCTTCTCGGGTTACCAAGGGAACACATCATAGGTCAAACCATATTGTCACATTCGCTATGCCCCGCTGGTCAATTTGATATACCACATTGGACATAGTCGAGTCTGGGTGACTCCAGTTGACCGTTTGGGGCCACCGACGGACGCGGCCATGGTGTCACGGGTGGGTCAAATCACGCGTCGCCTCCTATATATGTGATCCTGAGGTGCAGACGAAAATTTTGATGTGCCGCATGCCATAGTTTGAGTGATCTGTCAAACTTATACATTTGGTTTTTAGAATCTACGCCAAGCCTAACGTTGAGTCTAGGGCTAGGTCTAGGGCCGTTGAAACCTTGTTGTCGCACTAATTTTGCAGTCATCGTGGGTCGTGGGTTATAGAGATAGAGAGAGAGGGATTTAAACTAAATATAATAATTAATTCTTAACAAAAATGATCGTAGTACGTTATAGTAAATGCTACAAAGAAGATCAAACTTAAAATGAATTCAGCATGTGCTACATGTGAGTACACACTAGACTCTGAAACACGGAGTGCCGGCTAGCCAGACTGACGTAGTTGCTGAGGAAACCTTCTAAACTACACATTTTCTAATTGAGTTTGAACTACGATATCCTTATAGTTATAGTTCTCATACTCGGTCACAGAGTAAGGACTTCTTAAATGTACATAGAACCTTACAGCGCTAAATGTGAGCAGATCCGAGATAAGCATTCACAAATATCTAGTCGACAAAAGTCGGCTTTTCCCATTCGGACGAATATCGTAGTAGTTCGTCTCAGGTCGTGGTTGCTACCACTAGCCCCCTGGGGTGGCATTCAGTAACTATTTTTACTCGTAGTAATCGCAGAGTTTACCATACAATAGCATGATAATCCGTCTTCACCCAGACAGGAGAGGAGGAGATTACTATGGGTAAAGTTTACTTTCCGTAACCAGAGTAAACCTCTACTTTTACTCCAAAAGTTACGACTTTTCTCAGAACCGTATTCACTAACTCGGTCACGTGGGTAAAAAGTAACAAAAAATAGTAAAACTTTTACATTGCTCAGGAGCAATGTAAACTTTACTATTTCAGTGTCTTTGCATGTGTATTGGTTGTGTGTATTTCTTGAATCTGGTTTTTGACAATTTTTGTTAAACAAGACCCTGCACTTTCGCCTCTAATTAAAATTGTGTTGTAATTAGAAATAATGGGAAGCCTTCCAGTTCTATCTTAGCCGTTCCTTCACCAGTCTTGTTAATCTCTCAGCGGATTTGATTCCTAAGCCGCTTGTTTACCTTTTGCATGTTCTCATGCTTAGTGCGAATGCCAGTTATTTGTCGGGTGTAAATGGAGACGGCGTACAGTGATCCAGCCCTTTTCCCTGCTCTTAGCTGCCAAGTTTGCTTTAATGAGCTTATTATTTTGGGCATAAGATTGCGATAGTACAAGGCACTCACTTTCAGTGAAGTTCGGCTTCTTCTTTTTCACGACTTTCGATCCATCGCGACTGTTAATTGGGCCCGACATATGGCAGTCACAGATCTATATTTAAACCAAACGCATAATAATATTTAAAGTATTTGAAGTAAAGAACTGTTTTCTGATAATGTGTTATCTATTCGATATAAGATATAAGGTAAGAGATAAATATCGGTATCGTTCATAACTTACCTCACTTTAACCGGTCTTTAATTTAATAGACTTCTGGTTTCTCCTGTAGATCTGTAACAGCAATTAGCAAGTACCGTCCTCCGCCCTCTCTAGCTTTCAGTCTCATAAAAACTTACAACCCTTAACTCTAGTTTAACTTAACTTTTTTCTGGTTACACATGACACAGGTTGGAGTTACAACATGCGCACATTAAGTTCACCTTTACATGTACTAAACCAGTTTATATTGAAACAATATTAAACAAAAATTGGCAAGCTGTGTGTTGGAAGTAGTGCGTAAAAATATGTATTGTTTAGCGAGCCTTTTACTTGTACAGATAGCGGAATTTCAAATTTTGGCGGCACTGTTACCCACAGTAAAACTGTTACTCCTCAAGTTTACTTTCTAGTAACGGAGAGAAAAGTTACTGAATACGTAGTAAACTCAGTGGTTACGAAAAGTAAATTTACTATGGGTAATCCATGAAAGTTACTGAATGCGGCCACTGATCGTATTCGTAGAAATTCAGGCAGTAACAATTTTCGTAAAGCGTGACGTTTTCCTTAACACCTAGAGGGCGACTGGAGCACAATCGTACCGTTAATACATGTACGTACTAGTAATACGTTTGAATAATACTTCTTCCTGTCTTTCTATGCATTTTTAAAGATTAAAAAAAAACGTCTCCTCATTACAACAGTACAGCAGAGAATATACAGAACGAATGTGAAATATCAAGAATGATAGCGTAAGTCGCATTTAAACCCGAGTTTCCTTAATAGTATATAACGTATAATTTTATTATAAATCAGATACAATTAGCCAAAGTTAAATTAGGTTTGAATTTCTATAACAGTTACAATTTATTTACGTGACAACGGACCGGAGTGCATTAATAGCATTGGAACCTGAACAAAACACCTGAGAAGAGTTACCGAGAACGAGAGCAGGCAGCCTCCCAAGTTCACCCCAAAACCTGAAGCCTGGGTTCAAATCTCTCCTCTTTACTTTTTGCTTTATTTTGGTTCGAGTTACTTCATATATTTAAGTTAGGTTAGTTTAGGTTAAACTATACTAAAGGTAAAAGTTAAATACGACCTAACCATACTGAATCAGTATTTAGTTTGGTTAGGCTGCTTATGCATTTCATATTAGGGGCTGCAGGTTTTGTGGTGAACTTGGGAGGCTGCCTGCTCTCGTTCTCGGTAACTCTTCTCCGGTGAACAAAACAGTCAGGGGCTATTGAATATTATAATTCATACGCTTTAGAACAACCGGTATATTCACTTATATACAAACGAACAACTTGCTGTATATTTCTCATACTCTTCTGTAGCTTTCTCTTGCTATTTGAATATGACATGTTATTACAATGTACTTTATATTTGAACTGAGTATGATTTAGAGAAAGATTCATCCCAAGTTCGGACTAGAGACTTGAGATTGATGACCAAGTTCTTTCTTTCTCGCTTTTATTCCCCAGTCGCTCTCCTAGCGCTACGTACGTTCCAACTTTAGTGTCTCCTAAATTCTGTAACAAAATACACTTTTAGTATTTTTTAGTGAAATAATTCTTAAATATACCTCTCGCCTACCTGCTTGTTTGGTGAAGAGAAGATTATAAATTAGTGGTGCCCTTTAAGAAGTGTACAAGTCGATAACCGATCTTACTACATACTAGTGTGATTCGCCTACCCTGACACAAGAACAAGAGAAGATACCAGGACCTCAAGAAAGTGTAATATTCCTCAATTGTTGATTATAAACTGTATAATTGTAATGGACGTCGCTGGCCCCATCATGCCCCTCACGCCACGACCCCAAGGGGTCCTCACGCCGCTCAAGCCCCGCTATGGAGACAGATTCATTCCCACACGGGCTGGGAACACCTGGAACTTAACCTATCCCACTTCCCCTGCTCAACAGCCACCACCCAGCGTAAGTTCATCATTTTGTCACATAATATGCTTCTAAGGGTCAATGGTAGTATTGGACAGTAGGGACAAAAGGCCAGTTAAGCCAGGAACTTGTCACTTGTTAGAACAGTTATCGAGCATCAAGACGCAGATCAATAACCATGATAATTGATCAGCAGTCCATATTGCTATTAGTACGTACCTAGTCTATGTATTAATATAACGTGGGTATGTCTTACTTTACTTATGATTTACTACTGCTACACTACCTCTTACTATGTATGTCCAGCATCTGGATTCATGTATATAATACATAACTATGATATGGGTAAGCATGTGTGATGTAGGAGTGATGAGATGTAGGACGCCGAACTCATTTGCATTACCTGAGCCAGTTTTATCATTCTAATTACACGACCTTATCATGCAAACCTTCCGTTGAAGGGTGCTAGGTATAAATGGAAAAAAAATATGTAGTGAATCCTCTTGCACTTTGGATAATGTTAATCTAGGCGCTCCCATAGACTTGAACTGTTGGCATTGGTGTTTTCTTTTAATTTTCCGCAAGTTATGCGCCACCGATATGTTTTAAATCTCGAGTACGACTCACGCACAAGCTCTGTCTATGTATATTCTATATTTTGGCTTATTGGTATTACGTAGTCCATTAAGTATGACAAATGACGTGTGATTAGTGTAGTCCATCATGGGTTCCTTCCTTTTACAGTATTCCAGTTTTTAGTATTCAATGAGCTGTTGAATGACTAAGGAAAAACCAGGGTCTTCGTGAAATGACAGAGTAATAGTTTTCCTACCAAAGACAGATTTACGGGAAGCGGGCCCAGCTGCGAGGCAAGCAAATCACAATATTCAATTTAAGGAGTGAGGACTAGTCAAAATGTTAGACTACGGTCACGGGCGGTCAATTAGCTCATTTATAATCTAGGCAGTTATTACTAGTCAATATATAGGGAAGAGCATACTTTAACTCTCTTATAGTTATAGTAGGAAGCGGAAGGAGCTCTAAGCTCTTAAGTGTTAGTGAATATGGATAGGAAGACATTAGGATTAGGAGTTTGACTTGAACTTGAATTTTTTCGTTAGTTAATGGCATCCGATCTGAAATTTGGCTCATATATTAACCATTCTCTTATGTAGACATATGGTGAGAGATTAGCGAGTGTGCAACCTCAGGTACGAGGTCAAATTGGATTTGAGGAAGTTCTCTGTATAATGTACATATTACGCATGCTGTGCGTGGTGCATGCTGTATTCTTAATATTCTTACAAAGATTGTGTCTGACACTTCGAACTTTCTTTACACGTGAAACGTAAAACCCTAGTATAATACTTGCGGTATACTCCAGTGGTTGAAGTCCCTCGCTGTTTTATATGCGCCGTTTAACATGAAATTATTTTGGCGTGTATTTTAAAAATATAGCTATTAATGGGATGAATCTTTACATTCTTTAGCTATTATTCATACTCACTACTAGTGGACTTGGCATTTCCGTTTCCATTTGTTACAACTCACAACCAACAATGAATGAAAAGTATAACATGGCACTTGGCACGCATTAATATTTACAGTATAATACTAGGTATTGTGGTTCGTTGGTTGCATTGAAAGTTGAAATTGATACGAATGCTTCTGAATGCTGTACTTATTTACGATTTACGACTATCTACTCATACACATTCCACGTTGACTGTTGACACTAGAGTATTCTTCTTAGCCGGTACGCTCATAGTACGTCGTGTGTCATGTACTTATATATATTTCATATTTAGGCACAAGAACATTTATTAGCTGATATGAACGGTGCTTGCTGTAGGCAATTCAATTATTAGCTCCCAGGTGTTTGGAAAGGTTTCTGGTATAAGCCACAGACGGTATGGTGTCATAATTAAGGTGTTACAACATACGTTATACTTACCTGCGCCACCTACGTTAGTAGTGCTCCTAAGATTAGATTATGTAATAAGTAGGTTAAATTTTATGAATGTTGGTTATAATGGTTTTGGGTGTATTGCCAGTCTGTCTGCCTATTCCGTGTCCTTCCCCGTTAGTAATTGGACTGGAATGTGGAATGTAGGTACTTACAGATTAGATTGGGCTCTTGTATACTATAAATGTTTGAACCCTGCGTGCTCAATTTAGGAGGGAAAATTTCCTAGATTCGTTATTTGTGTCGTAACGCTTAACGCTCATTTTAAGAGTTGGTGAAATTAAAGACAATCTGGGCTGATTTACTTAATACAGGACAACAACACTGGGCGCACGGCGTCTCCGTTTAAGAAGGGGCGAGACAATTCGGAGAATAATAAGGATGGTTCAGCTCTATATTCCTGCCTTCTTATGAACGAAATGTTGGGATATCAACATGAGGACAATAAAGATCTCGCAGTCGTAGCACCGGGTCCCGGTGCCTCTCGTAGTAAAGTTACACCAAATAGAAAATTATTCCATGTAAGTTCAGTTTCCAACACCAAAAAAATTGACTCGATATTACCTCTTACCGAAATAGGATTATGGCGAGCAGTTGTATATGTTATGACCTTTTGTTTTTGCAGTTTGATGCATCAGAACGATCAGTTCTGTTAAATGAGACCTGGTCCTCATATTCGCTGTCTCCTATTAGCAATAAGTCTGAGAAACTCCTGCGATCTCCAAAGAAGCCAACTCGACGTATATCGAAGGTTCCCTTTAAGGTGAGTTTTTAGTAATAACATAGTAATAGGGACTTAAAGGGGCTTCCGTTGAGTCACCCTACTCCTTGTATTATGCCATATCCTTAGCTTGAAAATTGTACTCTATCCCTTAGGTGCTGGATGCACCAGAGTTGCAAGACGACTTCTATCTGAACTTAGTTGACTGGTCATCACAAAACGTTCTCAGTGTTGGTTTGGGAACCTGTGTTTACCTTTGGTCCGCTTGTACCTCTCAAGTGACTCGCCTTTGCGATTTGGCTCAAACAGACGACACTGTTACCTCAGTGGCTTGGAACGAACGGGTAAGTTGGATTTGTGGAGGCTTCTCCCCGGGTCTTTTTTTACCTGAACTGTATTTACGTCATTTATGTGGTTATAGGGAAGTCTGGTAGCTGTTGGAACTCAAGCTGGTTTAGTCCAAGTCTGGGATGCTGCTGCCGGGAAACAAGTTTCCACACTGCACGGACACACGGCTCGAGTTGGGGCCATTGCCTGGAACGGGGATTTACTCTCCAGTGGATCTCGTGACCGGTTCATTAACCAGAAAGACATTCGAGAACCTCCAGCAATCCAGGAACGACAACTTGTTGGGCATCGACAAGAGGTAAGGCTCTCCACCTGTGAATCTTTTTTAAAGGAATTGGACCGTATCAACTATCCAAAGTGGCTAAAGGAAAATGGAGGATTCTATTTTGCTAATGATTAATTACTATTCTCAACAAAACAGGTTTGTGGTCTCAAATGGTCTCCAGATAACCAGTACTTGGCCTCTGGTGGCAATGACAATCGATTATATGTTTGGAACCTCCACTCCACTGTGCCAATTCAAAGCTATACGGAACATTTGGCTGCAGTCAAAGGTTAGCGACAGTTATACTAAGTTAAACTAATGAAACACTCATATAGTAAAGTAAGAATAGTTTTCACTTCTGACGTTGAACCTTTGTTTTGTTCCTTAGCTATCGCCTGGTCTCCTCATCACCATGGACTTTTGGCAAGCGGCGGTGGAACTGCCGACCGTTGTATTCGATTCTGGAATACGCTCACGGGTCAGCCCATGCAGTGTATTGACACCGGCTCTCAAGTCTGTAACTTGGCATGGTCGAAGCATTCTTCTGAACTCGTAAGTCAACACCGTAGTGAGCTCTGTCTGTCTCTCTCTCTAATATTCCAACGTCACAATATTCATTTTCCCATTTCTTTTCTTCTCTACAGGTGAGCACACACGGATATTCACAAAACCAGATCCTTGTCTGGAAGTATCCATCCCTCCAGCAAGTGGCCAAGCTTACGGGACATTCTTACCGTGTCTTATATCTGGCCATGTCACCGGACGGAGAAGCAATCGTGACTGGAGCTGGGGACGAGACCCTCCGCTTCTGGAACGTATTTAGCAAGAACCGGTCCCAGAAGGAGAATAAGTCATCCCTCAATCTCTACAGTAGTATTCGATGAGCGTTCCCCGGTCAAAGCATCGACTACGAATCAGACTTACACTACCCAAATGAATTAGCTGAAATAAGCTCTAACTTAAGCGTGCTACGTATATATATTGTAATATGTAAGGGTTATCTTGTATATACACTTGTATAGTTATAAATTTCTGTTTACAGTACGATATACTACTACCATCCGTGTCGAACAAATAAAACGAAAAGTAAGCTACTTTTGTAACTTTTCATAAGAATAGTCGCGCTCAATTAGAAACTAAAAGGTACAGTGTATAATATGTTTCTATGCTACCCTACCTACTTAGACTAGGTAAGGCCATTGTAAATGCGGGTGTGTTAAAAGGGAACCGGGAATATGTTATGCTTTCTGTTTTTGTATTTAGCAATAATTTTGACAAACTGGAACTGACACATGTATTGTCCAAGTCTAGATTAAGCTCCGTTATTCAGGCAGTATAATAAGGTGTTTATGTTTATGTGACCCGAACATGTTAATATCTTAGTTTACCTCCTCATCCTCCGATTTATTAAGTATAAACGTAACTTCGTTGGAACGGAAGTTTGTACAAGAGGCACACCGACCTATTTATAGCTAGAATACGCACACACCCTCTGTAATCACTCCGTGAAGGGTTAGAAATCACGTTTTTGTTCATTATCTCTTTCAATGTTCTACTCCAGAAAGTCCATCGGTCAAAGCGCTCTGTGTTATACGTTATAATTTAGTTCCCCGACTCATCATAATTACTTAGGACTCCAGAATCCACATTCTTTGGAATAGGTCAGTCTTAATTTTGAATAATGTCAAACTTGCCAATAATACCTACTCCTCCTAGCCCAGTTTTTTTTCTGAACCCACCGAAGCTCTAGTTCATGCGCTTTGGGGATCAAACAGTTGGGCATTTTAGAGCTCTGGAATGTATTAAAACTACGACTACTGTTAACTGTAATTCCGTACAAAGTAAGTATTAACTAATACAACTCTGTATCAACTTAGGCTAGTCCGCCTTCTCCTTTTGTTTTGCCTGTTTACTTCTTCCGAAAAAACGTTCATATTTTTTCAAGAATAACTCAGCTACGATGAAAGTGTGGAGATTGTCCCTAATAAAATAGAAGTCAGAGAGTTTATCGAGAGAATTTAAAAATTATTATGAAAGCCTATAATATTATTATTTACCTACAGTTCCCATTTCCGATATAATCTTCAGATTCGTATGTATTCTCCTACATAGTATACTACTTGATACAACAACCAACATGATTTACCCATTGTATCCGTTACATTTACCTCTACACTCCTCTGTTTTCGGTTTTCGTTAGAAATAATTCCAGTTGCAATAAAAATACATAGAATATTTGATGTATTTAATCGGAAAATCTATTACTGTGGTACTGATTCATTTTGAATTGCAGAGCTAAATAAGGCTGAGGTTGAGAACGGGATTTACGCCTCCCTGCACTTTCGTCTCTTTATTGCAGAGCTGATGGTTTTTTGCCAGGGGACCGTGTACCCTTGCTTTCACCTTGGGATGCTGAGCTCAGGTTTCTACAGATATTTGAAGTCCGCTGAAGCCGCAAAATTGCACTTTGCAAAAGCAAGTTTAGCAAAGATGAGCAGGCTCAAGCTTGTCCAGGTTCAATTTTGACCGTTATAAGCTCGTCGACCTGCTCAGATGGAGCTGAGATGAGGATTCAGCTGAATTAGCCTTATCTTCCCAATTCGCGAATCTCATCGTGTAGGCACTGTCTTGCCCATGCCCTGCCTACAAGTCTCGTCTGCCGTAATAAATTACCTGTTATTTGTTAAGAGACTACTTTGGCGTTTGCATCTCTGAGCCATTGTACTTTTTCTACAGTACCTACTATTACTATACGTTTTCTTGGAGAGTTGATAAAGACTTATTATTAGTCCCACCGTAGATATTCCTATTTTTTCCGGAAAAATAACTAGGTCGACACCAACTTACTTTGACCAAAATTAAAGCAAAAATTTAACTGATTTTCACCGAAGATTTTGGCCATGACGAATTTAATTATTAAGGTTAGGTTAAGTTTAAACGTTCGGTTCTAGTGATTGCACTCGGCCTAACCGAACGGAAAGCGGTCAATTCTTATCGAACTTTGCCTTAAAACAGAACTCTGGAAAAAATTCGGTGAAAGTAAGTTTAGTTGAATGAGTTAATTTTTTGGTGAATTTTGGATTTATCTTTGGTAGTCTTAAATGATAGCCGTTGATAAACAACCCGGCTAATATTAATAGTATGTAAATATGTTGGTATAAAGTCGAGTTCAGCTAAAGTAAAAAGTCTTACGTCACAATAAATCTCATATTCTTATTTCCTGATGTGTATTTATTCGATTTTTAACAGATATCTCATTCACGTCACAAAATAAATTGCACAATTTTCAAGAGCATGTTTTGTTTTCCACTGCGGTTGATTGTGTTAAGCTACGTTCGCCAAAATTTTTCGTCATTAACTATTGACTTGATGTTGATAAATAAAATGTTAGTCCCATAATTTTACTGTCTTCGACCTGCATGATTATTTTTGAGACGCAATATTTGTGTCATTATCAATTACGGTTCAGATCCAGCTATAGGAAATAACAATCAATACTTTCCATAGCTTTAAGCGAAGGTGTAGATTTATACATAAATATGTTCACCAAATTCAACTTTGTAGTTTAGAATGTTCTATAATTTAGCTATACACCAATTTCTATTCCATGCTTCCATAGTTATAATATGCATTTTCTAGAAAACTTTTATTTAATGCTCCGCCAAAAATACAGATTTTAAATTAAAACAACTCAAATAAATCAAACTATGAGCGTTTCACGAAATGAAGTCTCCACTTGCAGTCCAAAATAAACATACAACCGAACTTCAGTGAAGCCTAATAATGGAATTAGTTACAGCTTGGCTTACATGTTTGGGCTTGCGGAGAGTGTACCTATCTTTGGGAGAAGCCTTGAAAAATGACCGAATTCAGTTTAGAGAAAGGACATATGATCGATTTTGTTTTATCGAAAAACACTACATGGCTGAACTTCATCTTGGTCGAAAACCCAAAACATATTTACAAATGTAAATTAATTAATACAGGAATGAATACACTGTTCAGTGGATCGTTATTTAACACAGAAACATAATTTGATTAACGGATGTTTTATGTTGTTTGTATCTGCGATGTTGCATAATGTTTTGTTTAGCTCTTTGTACTTCTTCCGTGCAGCTTTGCGAATTCCGGACTCGAAATTCACTCTAGTTTATTTTCCCAGCTCTACTACAGCTTCCATTAGACACTACTACATATATCATAAAAAATTCAAATGAGGATTAGACCAAAAAAATGTCCTTTTCATAAAATAATGGGTCGGTCATGTAAAATAACTTAGAGCATAATGCGGACATAATAAAAAAATTTAAATTTTGATTAAAAATATAATATACAGTACAATAAAAAAAATATTATACAAAATAAAAATTATTGATATAGGTCAACTTATCCTCACACGTGGGTGCTTTTAATTCAAATCAATTTATTCAACTTCCCGTTTTATAACATTATACTAAGGATAAGACTTTTAATTAGTCATACGCATGTCTATTATGGTCCTGTCGCAGCCCCGAGTTTATTAGTATACTTTCGACTTCGACCTCGTCTACCGCGTGAGTCCTTGACCTGACGCTTCGCGCGGACCACAAGCTCCATCAGTTTAATAACCAACTATGCGCTCCGAAAACAGTTCCTTTTAACCGGTGGGTAAATATTTTTTTAATTCGGAATTGGATTAAATTTGCCTTTTCCAATAAACAAAATTACGAAATTCTCGTTAACGAATTACATTTCGGCCGGAGCTTATTCTTATTAACTGTCTAATTTATAAATCGCATAAGTACATACAAGCATATTTAAAAATAACTTTAAAAATGTAAGATGTAATAAATTGATATTAATTCGAGCGCGTAGGACTTGGTACACTTAGTACCTGTCCGGCCTTGTAATATGTATATTGTACATATCCTGTAGTGTGTTCACTCTGTAACATGCATATGCAAGTAACATCATTTTGATCATGCTTGTATTTTGATTTTGCGAGAAATTAGGAACTACAGCGCTAGATAACGCACGCACTTACCGCTTACTGCATAAATAAAATGACTTATTATTAATAATATTCCTAGTTTTCCCCGAAAGATTTACTGCGTCGACACCAACTAACTTTGACCGAAATTAAAGGAACAATTTAATTGATTTCCACCGAAGATTCTGCCCATTTAATTTGATTATTTACGGTTAGGTTAGGTTTAAATATTCCGCTGTAGTGATTGTGCTCTAAACGAAAGGAAAGCAGTTAGAGCTAACCAAACTTTATTTCCAACAGAACTGAGGACTAATCCGGCCAAAGTTAGTTTGTTTGAATTAGTTTAATTTATTTATTTAGATTCATCTTGATAGTATTAAATCATAAAGAAGTCCAGACCCGAAAGCGTCATTTATGATCCTTGCAAATCTAGTCATTAGCCGTTAGCCTGGTATTTGCGTGTAGGAGTAAGGAGGTACTTTTGCAATTCGCAATCCATTTCCCAGGGAATTGGTGTAGGCGTAGGGCCAATTATTTGTCTGAATCCGGGCTATTAAGCCATACCAGATATGGTCATGCTATGTGTTATTTTTTAATCATGAATTTGACAATCTGCGTTGGCGAGTGGTGATATGATGGTGAGTATGTTTGCGTATATTGTTTCAGAGTACTGGCTTCTGAAGCCGAAGGGCATCTTGCAGCTTGCAGCATGTAATAGGTAGATATCTTCAGTTTGTGGCTCTTAAGCAGATTAAGGCATTTTTAGTAGTTATAGCATTTACTGTTTGAGAAGTGGGTTGTGGGAATTACAGATATTCCCCCTTTACCTTTATGACGCATAATGCAGTTTTGTAAAGGTACTACAATAGTGGCCAGAATGCCATTGACATGCTTGGGTTTGGGGCTAAGTCGCATTATCTTTACTTAATGCAAATATGGCTACAAGATAAGGGAGATAATTTCTTAGTACATTGACTCATGGAATCGGTAGCAGCAATACATACAAGTAGGCGGATAGATAAGAAGAAGTGGGATGAGTCAGTAAATCCTATTATGACTTTAGGACGTAAGACGGTTCCGTTTCCGACTTTGGCCGTTAGCGACATCGCGACTGATGACCTTCCGGAATCCAAAGCCTTTTTAACGCAGGATTTCCATATTATTTATGTAAGTTTCTCCCAAATTGAGGACCCATTCCTTTCCTGTTTGTAACTGTCACTCCTTAATCTCTAATGCTCTAATCCCTCCTAAAGCCATTTCCAGACTTCCCTTTTGCCTTGGCGTAATTTGTAGTACGTGTAGACACATTAGCCATTTGATGGCTATCTCCCCGTAGTATTGACCCCTCGTCTCCTATCCATAGAGTCCAAGGGTTATCCTATTTTCCTACTTTACAGCTTTTTTTAGTCCAGCCTATTTTTATTTACTACTACGGGAAAATGCATGTTTGAGCAGGATCTGGCTGCAGCTGAAATTAGAGTCTGGCCCCTTGACCCAATCTCAGTTGGGAAATCGTCCTGACGATGCACCAGTCTCTTTGAGCCTATGGGCCATGAACGCTAATCAGGCTACATGCTCAGAATGCCCTCTTGACCCCACATTGGACTCAATATCCAGTTTTGGGGATTTATATTATTTAAAAAAAAAAGAACATTTGCTGGGAAGTGCGGGTCATAGGTTATCCACTAAGCAGTAAGAAATCTTAATATTTTTACGATGGAAGAGCCACAATCACAAGAGCAGCAGATGCAAGATGCAGTGCCTGGCGTGTCACGATGTCACTACGTACTCTTTACTACTGCGATAGGGATTAGGGTGAAGCATCCTCATAAATCATAGGCGAATAATAATAATAGACCCATCATAGGCATAATCAATGTATCTAATAATGTGTTTTTTGACCTGCGAATTCTAAAAAGTCTCAAGTGCTGACTTTCCCCGAGTAATCATTTTCGTCCCTGCTATTTAAATTAAAATCCACAGCAAATTCCATTAGTACATTACTTACAAGTGACGGAAATGGGCACCAAATAGCGAAGGCGAGAAACTTTTGGGTTTTTAGCCATAAAATGAGTTTGGGGTCCGACATTACAGGGGGGGGGGGGGGGGATTTCAACCCGGAAAACCCTATGCTGGATACGCCCATGCTAAAATTACGTTGTTAATAGGTTAATTTAGAACTACCTACTAGAAACTACTTTATTTCGCAGAATATTGGTCATTCACTTAGTTTGTTTAAAATTAAGCAAGCTTTTCACGGATATTTAAATGCCAGGGACAAATATTGTACAAAAACAATCAGGTGTATACTACATAGGCGTCCCCTAAGTCTCCAACGGCCATGGCAGTTAATTTAAGCACTCTTGCATATTTGATGCTACATAGGCGTCCCCTAAGTCTCCAACGGCCATGGCAGTTAATTTAAGCACTCTTGCATATTTGAGCCCCTGCCCTGGGAGATGGGCTCGTCGATTAAGATTACGACTCTGCTGAACTCTAGGCTAAATGTAGTTAGCAGTGTGAGAAAATGACTTTTCCCATAAGCTTAATGAGCCTGAGACTGGAGTGGGCTGAGGGCTGATGGGGAAGACCAACGGTCGATCCAGGACTTTAATGTAAAAATACGTTCCTACAAAAATTGGTTGAATTGAGGCAGGTACATACTATGCATACCGAATACAGCATGCACATATTGTATTCATTTTAAATAGGTAACGCAATGGGCACAAGCCTCAATTGTTCCTCCCTACAGAATAATAATGATGGTTTGCTAAGATGATTTACCTGTTCAACGCACAACAGGGAATAGACTATGTTACCTCAGGGGAAACATTACGAAGCCCAGGGACTCAGACGAACTACGAATTATCATAATTGCCCACGCTTGTCTCTCTATTTGCCTTCGCGTAGTTCAGGTAGCTGCCTGGTGGTAATGATGAGGATCTTTTACGAGGCCTCAACCTACCTGCCTCTCTCCTATTGTTTCTAAAGGGCCACAGGCAATAATATTTGCCTTTGCAAGACTCCTTCCTGTCTTGTACTATTTGTCAATGTACGATTTATGTCTCCTGTCTATCATCAAAATAAAAAGTCAAGCAGCCCAGACTACTAATTGCATGTAACGATTAGCAATACTATTTTTGTATGATGTCTGAAATCCAAGGGAGGGCATTTATTCCCCGCCACACACATCTACATAGCGTCAATTATATTATGTATTTGCTATGTATGCATGTACATATGTAGAAGCGAGGAGGAGCCTTTCATGGAAATGTTTAAATGTTATAGCATTCAGCGGAATAAAAGTATGGTTTCTTGTACATATGTAGTGTTGTAGTCCACGTCCACGTCCAAACCTAGCCTGGCTTAAAAAGCAACAGTTTAACTTACCCCAATAGTGATAACGAAGCGAAAATAGCGTAAAGTATAATAGAATCAAATGACACTGTAAAGACTCTTCCAATCACACTGAATACCATTAGAGACAATAATGATGTCGAAAGAGGAGCTGGAATAATTGATGACCCGAACATGATGAGTTCAAACTTTGTCAAGCTCTCAGGACTAAAACAGAGTAATCCGATCTGAAGTCGCTATTACGTAAAGTTTGGTGGCCTGTTATTTGAGAGGATTGATGATTTAGTGAGAAATTATCCATAATGACCTATCATTAACATAGTAGTTAAATAATATGAATTTTGATGCGTCGAGCTTCCCGCTTTTAATTACAGTATTGTTACAGTTAAATACAGTGTATTGATGGTGAACGTTTCGTATTTCGTGACCAAGACAAGTGAGCACTTGTTTTATAACGTAACTATACTGTACAGATTTCCTGTTAAAACAAAAATAATTCCTTTTATTGATTGGGGATCCATAAACTATCAACTTTGCACAAGGAATACATTGAAATTCAGTCATTTTTCCAATACTTAAAATCAGTGAAAACCTTGTATGAAAACTTGGCCTCTAGTCGCCATTTCTCACAAAACATGAGCAGAAGGGCCCGAAGTCTGTATGACATGCTTGAGCCACGCTTCTGTTACAAATTGTAGCACAAGTAACCTCCTCCGTTTTTAAGTTCCGGCACCGTCGAAGTGGACCCTGAAATGTAAATATGTTGAATTCTAAAAAGTGGAAGCAATAATGACCTATCTTATGTGCCTATATATGTATGTAGTAGATATCCGTTTACTGACCTTTTTCTGGTCGCAGAGGCAGGCACCGTTTTCCCCGCAAGCGAATTCTGTGGCTCCAGACCCACAGGCCACTTCGCATTCCCGTTCTTCGAAGCAATTTTGAATCAAATCAGAAGGGAGCCCAACAGCAGGCGCTGGAAACGCTTCCCAATCCTGACTTCCGATAATTAAGATTTGGAAGAGGAAGGAGAGCAAGGCAGAAGTCATAACCATGCTGATTGGAAATTATGTACCCAAGCTAGTTATCAGTAGGTACGAAGTCGAGTGCTCAATAGTTAATGCATAGAACTAGAAAGGTACCTAGTAAATACTATTAAGTGTCTACGCAAAAGGGAAAGTGGGTCAATTTCTATTGCAATTCTAAAAATATTTTTAAAATCCCAACTTTCGCAATCGCTATTCACCTAATGTTTCATAGCTGAAAGTGAAAGCAAAGTATGTCTATTGTTTTTTACAACAACAGTTATACACTATTATACACAAAATTATTTTTGCTCACAAATTATTTGCTAGTTTTTAAGAGATAATAATATTAAACTGAAAAGCAGTGATAGATAGGTAAATCTCATTAATGCTAGTCTCCCTGTTCTACATAGTAACTAAAGAGTAAAATTGGATGCATAATTTTGCGCAAGTGTTCCCTTGTCCTTCACTGCATTTATTGTGTTTCATTACTACGATTTGTTGAGCTCCAAATCGTGCTAGCTAAGAAGTACGGACGTACCACTTTTATACTTTAGCTTGTATGCTTAAGTTTTGTTTACTGAAGACTCACTTGACTACTTTATCACACCATGCTTGCATATTCTTCGGTTGGCTATATAACATTGTAATATACAAACTGAGCTCTGATTTTTATTATTTAACCACCGCACCGCTACCGGCGTTGTCCTGTCCTTGCAATCTGTGTACTTATACTTGAATGCTTTGTCGTTGAGCCAGAGGCATTATGTAACACACAATTACCCTGTGTTCTGAAAATACATACAAGTAGAAGCACTTCCCGTAAATTCAACTCAAACAAAAACAGTGGTAATGGCTCTTATCGGTCGAATAAGGACATAAGGAGTGAAACCTAGCGTAATTGTGAAATGTCATAGATAATGTCCGAAGTAACCGTTGACTCGACTACATATTGTTGGAGTTTGGTGTTAGCAGTCTTATCTTAGCTGTATTATAATAATAAATGCCCTAACGGTCATTAATAATATCTTGACGCGAAGAATGCTCCCACGTTGTTGCCAGCAATCAGCGCGAGTTTCAGCTTTTTATCATATGTGCACGCTGAAACCATTGAATTTTTAATGATTTCATTGGTCTACACTGTTAACTGTTACACTCAGTAATATTTTTGTAATATATGTTAGGATGTTAAATTAATTAATATCACAAAACAAATGTCTTAACAATGGTAATGGTGAGTCAACGCTGCATGAAACTGCAACATGATTAACCCTTGACATACCCCTGTCCAATATTATCACAATAAAAATCGACTAAAATAAAGTGTGACAAAATAACAAAATTTAAAACTAAAATTGTAAGGCAGTAAGTACATTAGCTAGCGCGTATTTATACATATAGGTACTATAAGCATTTTCCAGGAGACTATTTTAATAGTACCTTAGACTATAAACTACTGTGTCCAGCAAAACTTTCATCATATACAGGAACATAATAGGATCAACATATTTGATTTAGCTGATTTGATTGTCAGTCCCTGTTAAGAGTTTAGTTAATGTGACATAAATTCGTGAGTGAGAATTAATGCAATAAATAAGGTTAATAATCGCTGTCTGTGGTTATATACGTACATACATTACTATGTGTGTGTGCATATATGTACCCCCGAAACAGCCACAACTAGTTGTGGGCTCTTTTTTCATAACCGACCATTTACCCGAAAACTTCGAAGTAACCTAACCTAATTCTAATGATACTAGCAGGTTAGGCAAGGTTATATTATCTTAGGTTAGGTTAGGTTAGGTTACTACAGCCAAATTGCGAAAAGTCGTCATTTCGGCTTGTGGCTGGTTTTAACGCCCATTGGTCGTTTCCGGGGTTGGGGTGTAATATATATGTATATGTCCATGTTCTTCATCGAAACTGCCCGACCGATTTTCATGATTGATACGTCACAATTTTCGAACTTTTTTAGACTCCGGGCTTGGTGGTTTCCATTGACCAGTTAACTCGTGTACCGTGACCTTTGATCGCTTTTAGGTCAACAATTGGATTATTTTAATTAATGGGTTGGTTTGACAACAGTTCTTGGTTGGAATACGTAAATAATTAAATGAAATAGTCCAGGGTTATGAATATCAGATTTGGTAACCTGGCGGAAAATGTCTGTAACGAGTACCAGATGTCGTAACCGAGCGGGAAATGTCTGTAACGAGTACCAGATGTTGTAGCCGGCAGGAAATCTTTGTAACGAGTACCTCATGTTGCGGGCACGCGGGAAATGTCATAATGAGTAACTCATGTCGTAGGCAACACTTCTATTTCCTCCGATCGCAGATCGGGTAACGTTCTAGTATCTAACACGATTCAACTATCCTAAGTGAATAAAAGGCGAAATAAAAAGATCAACAGGGATAAGCGTCTGAGGTAGTTGACAATACTACAAATAAAACATAATGCAACCACGATCATAGTGGTATGTCATATTATTAAAAGTAAATACAAGTGTCCGTAGTTTAGGACGAAATCAACATTACTTAAATATAAATAATCACCTAGGAGGTCCACTTAAATCTTGAACCAAGTGATCGAGTTCAGAAGTAATAAAGAATACTGGGGTCTGATCCGGGGTTGACGTGTTGGGATCCGTTACTGAGGCCAATTCCGCACTGTTGCTCACTTCTAACTGTCCATTCATGTGCGCGTCACCGGATCCGTTCTTACTACTGGCTCGTCGAAGGGTTTTGGGTAGGAGATACAGGAGGCTACAGGCAATGATTACATGCCAAGCACTGTGAGTATACTAAAATAAGGAGTAGAAAGTGTGGCTCATTAGTCATTATTAAATCATTTTTTAATCCCTTGCTTCTTCATATAGTACTGCTTAAGTTACCCGATAGTTTTCTTCAGTTTCGACAAAAGCAAATAGAATGAGCCCAGCAGCGCCAAGCAGGATCCCTGGTAAAAACAGGAGGATGCTGCTCATTTCCGGCCTAATAAATACTCGGCTCTTAACGCTGCGGTAGGTCCAAACAGTGACGGGAATCCCAACTCCCAGGGCAAAGGGTACAATGAAAACCATGAGTCCGGTCCTATTGTATTCAACCCCGACCGCGATCACAATGGCACCCAGCATGTATAGTGTGGAGTCGTACATGGGTGGCGCCTTGGCTAGAGCAATCAACGTAACCCAAAAGGCCAGAATCGAACAGAAGAAGTCGCAAAATTGAAGAACCTGATCGGAAGGCCAGAAAATGGTAAGATACAAGTTATCATAACAAAATAAATTAAAACGCGATCTCTTACCTGATACCGGGTTAGGCACCATCCATAAATATCCTGATCGCAAGCATGATACAGTGTGGATGAGATCATTGTGCACATGTATACCATGGCATGAGTAAACATTCGTCTTCGACAAGCCAGAAATATGGCCGGCACAAAGAACGCATTGCTTATTGTGAGTAGCATGGTAGTAAGAAGGAGAAGTGTTTCGCTGGTGGCCTCAGTATCATCTGAACAGGCCCAACCACGATAGCCGCCCAGGCACCGACACGTCGTATAAAAAAATTGACCCTTGTGTACTTCTTGACAAATTCCGTATTTACCACAGGGAAGGATGGGACCTCCTGGAGACTGAGGTTTCGTAAAAACACAAGGTTGCGTTCGAATGTCCAAATTAACCAGAGCTTCCTCAACAGCACATGGCATAACCACTCTAAACGTTGTTTAAAAATAATATTACAATGTATACAAGAATCCATGGACTGGTTTTACAATTTATTCCATTTTCAGATGGTTCCTTACCCTTCGAATGAACAAACGGTCGTAAAAGAGATGAACCAGGTATCCGGCTCGGGGTAAGGAATGAGCACAACTGCGTCCAGCGAAGAGAAAGACGTGGAGGAGATATGAAGGGTTAAGCCGGATTCACAACAGTCGGATATGTTTCCACTGCTGCAACAAAACGTATCTGGTGGTTGGGATTTTCTAATGCAGCCTACCACGCTCACAGTTTGAGTGGTAGCATTCTGCATAAAATATTTGACATTGAATATTCAGTGTATTCAACAAAACGCATAATATTTTTTATTTTACATTTAATATTAGAAATTACTTACGATCAAAAGGTCATCAAGATGGAGACCAATGCTCAGAGTCCCGCCTATATCGACATACGGCAAAATCTCAAGAGTAACCCCAACTGGCGCGCTGTCTGTTAGTGCTAGCCAACTCGTAAACCAATCCCTGCTCTCGAGCAGAAAGGTGTCAGAGAAGTCTTGAGGATGCTTGACACGCGTGAGCCGAAATATTGAACTGCATTTACACGCTGAGGACAGGTCAACCCCTAATGAGCCGACAGTCATATTCATCCGTACGGCTTGATCCTTCATTCCCAGAGTGCTTGTTATGCCGAATCCAGCGAATTTTTGAATGAAGCTCTTCCCCAGCATCTGGATTGGACATTCTAGGGGAACATAAATGTAAAAAAAAGGCACGTGATGCAAAGGGTAACAAAACATCAAAATGAAAAACGTTGTGGGTTTTATATTACTGGGTTGTACCTTTAACAGAAATCGTAATATTGTGCGCCACTTTGACGTCCGAGACGATCAGCAAATAGTAGTAGTCATCCGTAAAAGGTAACTGCTCCACATGAGTATAGGCTGAGTCGAGCTCCTCAGTAATTGAAGTGGAGATCAAATTATTTGGGGCATAGTCCGGTAAGCCTCTGGCTCTCAGGAATACATTTTGAATACATAAGGCTGGGTTGATTACTTCAGTGTCATTACTCGAGTTTTTAACGCTAAAACTAGAAGTAGCAGTACTACGCTCAGTTGAGAATGAGGAGTTGGACGGGTCACGGCTATCAATAGGCTGGGCCGAATGGCGTCTAGATGACAGAAACCGACATCCGTCAACGGTAACCGTAAATTCCCACGTACCGGTTGGAACATAGAATCTAAAACAAACGATTGCAAACTTGACATACAGTGCAATACAATCAATTAAAATTGAAATACGTTTTCCAAAAATATTGCGAGAAACATGTTTGACCTTAATGATGTACGATGTTACGATACAATAAACCTTGATAACAAAACATCCTAGTAGGTACCTATAATATGAATAATGATCCATACTCCTGATCCGTGTTGTCGTATGCAAAGGAAGCGATGCAATATTAGCCACTTGCGTCCACATAGCAATTGATCCAAGGCTGTATTGACATTTGTGTCCGAGTCCCTGAAAAGTAAGCAGCTTACGTTTTAACAATAATAGATCGTAGTTTATGAGACGGGGTATTTTAAACTAAACTGATCTTACTTCTTGTTGAATTGAAATGTCCCAATTCGGTAAGAATCCGGCTGCAAACCTGTTAGAAAAATATAAATGCATAGTCTATCAAAACATATATTTTTGCATATTTATGTTTGGAAGAATATCGGAAGAATAATAGCACACCAGCTCCCAGGAAGCGGATAGTAAACCTTCAGTATCGAAGCATTATGGGGCTGGTAAGAAGACTTAAGGGTTATGTTGTACATGGACGTTCGGTTAGTATACATCAACGGCGGAAATATGGCATTATCGGCAGACATTACTGGATAGCTTCCGTGTTGCAAGTATCTAAGCACACCAAATCACAATTATGTTTAATTAATTAGTTTAAAGTAATAATAAATTACGAATGAGCCTTATATAATCATATTTTGTATGATTTATTACACATGGACGTCACGTCTGGGACAAGAGGGCCCGGACATGAAGGCTGCAAACTCAAAAGTGGCCAAATTGGACTCCTTCGGCACGTAGTAATGGAACAAAACAACGTCAGCATAACTCCTGTACGGCCGCAGTAAGCCTTCTTGTGAAACTTGTGGAAGGAGACATAGCACAGACCCTACAAATAACATACATAAATTAAGCGTAATATGTACAATCCTAAACCTAGCTGATTATGTTAAATTAACAGCATTAGCATAGTAAAGTAAGTCCCATTCATGGAGCCATTTAAGTGAAAACATTGAACAAAGATTTGCTGGCACGTGTGTGCTAGAAATGCTCAGAAACAGTAGTTGGTTTCTGCGTTAGCGCGTGTTCTTGTTGGCTAGTCTAAGACAAAATCATTTAACACAATTGCTGATTCAGTACCAGTAAGTACCTTACAGTTTACTGAAAATATCCATTTCCGATTGTAGACTAAGGTTTAACGCCGGTTTAGTAACTAATCAGTGACTACTCCATCAGTGCTTATGCGCAGATACATGGTCCTTTTTCAATCTCTCAGAATGATGCCGTACGTAATTGTTTAATATAAAATGCGCACAATTAAAAATACGCGTACGTACGGCGTGCCCAGAAGTTGTTTGCATAGATTCACACAACCAAACAAGTTTTAATTCAAACCAAGCTCTGCAGTGATTCAAATCAATAATTAAATAAATCTTACCTGTTGAACTGCTAAGCAGCAGAATAGTATATAATAAATACATTGTAGTACTCCTCTTCCGGAAACTATTCTCATCAAATTGATATTTAAATACACTTCCGGTGAATATAGCAAGGTGCTTCAAAGTTAATATTGCAATCGGAAGAAGCCTGGCTTGATTGGCTTAATCCTTTTGTGACTACTATACTTGATCTATGAACTCAGTCTTCACTCTAAAAAAAAATCAAAGCATTAGAGTTGTAGCTTGTAGCGCGTGTGGAACAAAATACAGAGCGCGTCAGTATTAGTGACATACCTAACCTGGAGTTTTTCGTGCTCCCCAAACTAAATTACTTCTAATTCTAATCTCTGCTTATTCCAATTAGTAGGTAGGTCCCTACAACGAAGACTCGTAAAACCGCTCTGTTACCTACTTTGCTTAACGAGCTGTCGTATCTATTGCACGCTAACTGATTAACTCTACACGAAACTAGAATATTGATAACACTAGGGTTGCCCCGAAGCGGGGTCTGCTTCGGCCGAAGCTTTCGGAGCATGCGTGTGGGGTGTCTAATGAAAGGTCTCATTAATAGCTGGCTGTTGCTATTCGTGTAGGAGCGCGCGGAAGTCAAATAAACAAAGGAGCTCGTAAGGAAGGGAAAAAAAAGGAAAGACGTGTGTTGTCTGATTGTGTTGTGGTCACTCGACACTTTGGACAGCCTGAGACGGTCTAAAGGTTCACTTTTTCTGATTTGCTTCAATATTTTTTAAAGTCATATACTTAAAATGTCAAGTACACCTGTCATTCTTTTAGAATCTTCTGATGACGAAAGTGAACAATTGTAAGTGGAAAAATAATTACGCCGACTTTCCCAGGATTGGAAGTATTGTTAAAAAATACCTATCATCACACTCGAGCACAGTATTTAATTTAGTGAAAGATTATTCTTTACTGCAGTCAATATCTACGAAGACTCGAGAAAACGACTTCTTTTCCTCGCCCTAGTGAGATGATCCTCCTGAACCGCAATTTGAGACTTTTTGAAAAGAGCGAGACAAATGATAAATGATGTGGCCTAGATAGGTATTCTGAAACCATAAACTTACTGTTTTTCATTATTTTCTTTAGCCATACTTTTTTAATGAATTTAAAATTGTTCGTCCTCACGTTGAATTAAAAGTTTTCATAAATAGAAATGCAGCGCTGCTCGTATTTTATATAGAGTAAAGTAGGTGAGCTGATATTCCCGGTTTGAACTAGAAGCACTGGTGGGGAAGTAAATCACACTTGCTTTAAACTTATAACTTTTGTTATAAGTTACATAACTTGTATAGTGAGGAGCTTTAAATGTGGTTATCTTGCATGAATAATATAAAACCGATCTAAATTGATTGTAATGGGTTGTTATTGCGTTATCTTAAAAATGAAATAGCTCAAGTTTGGTTTCTTTTGGCACGCCGAAGCTTCGGCTTCAAAATCGAGAAGCCGAAGCAGCGCCCGAAGCGGCTGTTGATCCCGCTTCGGCGGCCGAAGCTTCGGTAGACCGAAGCTTCGGGGCAACCCTAGATAACACTGCAAGCTGAATTTACGTACGACAAGTTTGCAGTATGATTAATGCTAATGCGTGAAGAAAGCGTCATCGGGCTTCGAGAATATTGCATTGGCGCTTAACCACGTATATAATTATTCCACATATAGATAACACTGTTTGCTTTTTGAGTGCAGATAGCAGCTGATAAAATTATTGTCGTGTAACTATCTTGGCACTGGTAACAAACACCAAATATTGAAATTAAACTAGTGCTTCAGGATGCATCAAGAAGACAGCAGATCGCTTCAATGTCTGGACAGTTGCCGAAGTTACGATTAAACCACCGAGAGGACTCCATCATAGTTTGCTTCAAACATTACCAGCTAATATTATTATTATTTATTGAAACCGAAGTATTTCACACGAACAATACATGAACACAAATTAATCATGATGAATCCCCATAAATGGGTATTACTTCATCACGCTTAGTCACTTAAGTAATTTTGTAATTATGAACAATATTGAGTAGCCTAATAAAAATTACAAACACTTCCAATCAAAATCATGACAGTTCTTGAATTTCAAATCTTTCCATCTTTTTAGCCAGAAAGTATAACTTAGGCTTTTTCTTAAACATATTAACATGTCCCGATTGTTTAATTTCATTGGGTAGCTCATTCCACAATATTGCAGCTTTATACTGAAAAGCACGAAATCCATAATGAGTTCTTGGGACCTTTACAAATACATCATTACTGGAAGAAGTCTCATATTTGTGAAATTCATTTCTTAACCTAAAGTAGTCCGAGAAGAAGTCAACATTTCTACTCATATACAACTTAAAATAACCAATAAAAAAATATAATATAAAAAAACCAAGTTCTTTTAGCAAAGCGTCCTCTCGATTCCTGCAAAACGATTTACTTAAAAATGCCAAATCGAAGTTAAAATAATGTGGGGTTAGGAAACAGATTGGGAACCAGGATTTTTAATTTCGATTTTTAAGTTATTTCAACTTAAGGTTACCATACGTGCTCTTATTGACCCCCTTCTGAACTTTTCACTACCTTCTTGAAGAGTATAGTGCTCCTTTTCGTCTCTGGTTTGGATTACTGTCCTAAATCCATCCATTCCTTACAAAACATTGGAAGTCTTAAAAATTAATCACTACAGGAAGCTTACTTTGCACGAAACCAGGAACTAGTGTTATAATTAAAATTAAAATAATCTACAGTTTCCGTTTGTAGTAAAGCCTACAAAAATCAAACATTAAAAGAGCCACAGCCGTACTAAAACCAGCCTCTCCATCTCCACTAGCACGACTAATTGAATCAGTCAGGACTTCGTCCAGAGCCTTACACTGACACCCTACTGTACAGTGTACAGTGCAGCGAAACACCGTTTAGGAGAGACAATAAAATGTTTAAACTTAGATGGTGTAGTTGTAATTCGTATTTATAAGCCGAGTATAAATTATTGACTAAGAAAAAACGTATGGTTGATTGGGAAGATAGCCGAAGTTTTAAAATCTATGTATACTTTCAAATAAGTACAGTGACTTCTCAAGTCCAGTCACCGCCTGGACCAGCTCAACCGTAAGGCACTAGAGACTATTTCCATTCT
>JAQFZY010000479.1:0-27005 GCA_034696285.1 Hypogastrura burkilli | reverse complement strand
GGAAAGTGCTCTTCAGCCTTTTGGAGAGTTGCGGAAATGCATACCCTACGGGAGGTAACTTTTCCGTCTTTATTTACGAAACCTAAAGGTTGTCAAGGAAAAGTTACCTGTCCGCTCGGGAATTAAAATTTCATTGTATTTTTACACCTACAGACTACAGATATTATTGGTTGCATTTAGGCTACGGTAGGGTTGGCCGCTACGTGAGGAATTACGGGATTAATTTATAACTACATGGAATACATTTACACCATTGAAGGTACCTATTCGTTTTGATGGTACTTCGTTGTGTTGACGGTTGACCTACTAAATACTAAGTGTCTAAAGCATCCAGCATGCACCTTAGATTTATAAATATGGCTATGAACCTTTATTTGATACTTCCAAACTGCAGAATTCAGACACACAGTAATGATACGGCAGTTCAAGTGCGAGAACATTAATTACTTAATTCAGGTTACGAGTATCAATAAAGTTTTAAGAATCGATCATAATGTTGCTCATGCATATATATGTATATACCGCTGTTCATGAATATGTTGACACACATGGATTGATTATGGACAATTCTGTTGAATTTCGTATACCTATAGTACGGAACTAACGTACAGTACGTCAGTCAGGCATCAGGCACACCCATATTCACGGAAACTGTGGTTCTTCATCCCGGGCGAGCCATGTGGTTGCTGTACAATACAAACCTTCTAAAAATAGTACGCACCAGTAATAATATATTTACTAGTGGCAAGTGGCAACATAATAGAGAAAGAAGGCAAATCAAGTGTTGGTAGGAATTCAGTTCGTAAAGGCATTTTGGACTGCTGAGGGCGTCATGGAGTTCCGTATTTTACTGAGCTTACTAATAAGCTGTGGAGTGAGTCGTGCGTTAGGTCAAATCAGGTTTCCAGATGAATCCGGGCCGGAGGTACCCCAACATCACGGTCCCATGTATTTCTGTGACAATGTTGGAGGCAGAATTTCATTGGAAGCCCCAGCCCATCTGATGAATCAGAGCACAGTCTTTTCGTAAGGAAAGATAATAGCCAATTTTAAAAAAAAACATGATTAAAAAAAAGCAACTATTCCTTTTTCCAGGCTGGGCGTCAAGGACGTTAAATGTGGCTACAAGTCCGTGAGCAGGAACTTCTCTCTAGGTCAAGATTCGGGATCCGAGTTTCAGTTCCTGCCGGATGGCTACCTAAAAATTGAGACTTCGGAGGGTTCCGACTACTTTTCCAAGAGCCAGTACTGCATTTCAAGGTAGAACGTAATACTCAATCCTGGCTCACGGAACAACCATGTATAAGCTACAGCATGGCTGGGTATCGATATCGACAATTTAGCTATACTGATTCCGACCCGGATACATTGAAAAAGAATGTATGTATATTCTGATCCCGATGCCACAATTCTTTAAAAAATTTATTCCAATACCGATTTTGATGCTAGATTTGTTTTTGTTTTTTTTATTAATTCCAACTCCCTCTGCGATTCGAATACTAGAATATTTTTTCCCGATTAATTCGAACTCCAATACCGATGCTACGGAATCGAATACGATACAGAATGTGACCCTAATCAGTCTCCCATGAACAATACGGATTCCGATTCCAGTACCCATACTGTCCTATCATTTTCATTTTTCGATCCAGTTTTGGAAATTTTTTGCTTAAAACAGGCTCACGGATTCCCGAATATTCTTCAAAATCTGCCAGCCTTCGTGCACGGCAAAGGAGCCTTGCATTCGAAAATGCTGTCCCTTGGGCTCGGTCTACAAGTTCGGTCTAGAAGTAAGGGGCTGCTACGAATCCGGCCCCAAAAAATGGACGCCCAAAATATTTACGAGTCCAAAGGACCCGAGCAGCCTTATTCAGGAACAGGACGTCCCTAAGCTTAATGCCTTCTATCAACTTCGTGGAGTTCAAGGATTCAAAGAGCATTGCATAGATGAGACGGATACGACTGGCCAGGGTTCCCACGTTCGACTCTTCCCTTACAGCCAGAGAATGACAGAGGAACTGCTTATTGCGGGCTACGACATGGAGAAGCCTCTCCGGTAAGACGATCTAGTTATATTCTATGTATAACGAATAACGAAGCAGTGCGTTAATGGGCTGCAGTATCAAATATTTCCAAACCTTGAAATGTAGAGATCTCGAATCCAAAAATATCGAATTATCTCGAAACATCATGATCATTAACATTGAAAAATACATCAAAATTGTTATCCCTTTAAACTGGACGTCTCTGACAGGTTCCGAGTCGGGGCCGATGGTAGGGTCCTACTTAGGGACAACCGGCGGAAATGGTCCATTTTACCCCAAGACCACTACTGTGTGGACGGCGTGAGTATTGACAACCCCCTGGACTACAATAATACACTGGAAGAAGAAATCATATTTTCCTGCCCGCCGCCGTCGGAGAGTTCGGTGGCTGATTTTACAGAAACACTAATTGTCTTACCAACGAATTATTCGAATTTCCGATAATTAGTTAACTTTCCGATAGGTCCGATCCGTGAGCGAGTACTATGGGATCTTTGCAATTTGCACGTCTTTCTTTGCCCTCGTGACCGTGATCGTGTACTTCCTTCTCTTTGAGAAGCAGACGATTCACGGGTGGACAACACAGTCTCATTCCGCCTCCGTCTTCCTGTTCTTTATATTTATAGGGGCGGCCCATCTCAGTATAGATAGCACGTGGATCCACGGATCGGCGGCTTGCAAATTCATTGGTAATTGTCAGCATACGTTCTCCGAATTTGATATAAAAAATATCTTCATTCATTATTGCATTCCACATAGGCACACTGGCTCACTACTTCTTTATATCTACATTTTGCTGGTTATTATGCATTTCGTTCGATCTGTGGTCCACGTTTCGGTACATATATAAATTTCTCCTAACGTAGGAATATTTGTCACATTGAATGTGAGAATTGAGGCTTTCTTTGCATTTTTTAAAAGCTCAATTTCAGCCCCAAGCCGGAAGAAAGGCTTCAGAAGATTTATGGGTTACTGTGCCTTTGCTTGGGGATTCCCGCTCCTGGTTATCACAGTGTCTTGGACCCTGGAAGCCATGTACAAGTATTGCCGTCAGAATATGTACCAAATATCAGTTAAAATTTACATAGAAATATACATGAACTCATTTGTGACAGAGACGATGAAGACAGTGAGATTGCTGTTCCCAATTACGGAGGTATTGGCCTTGGCTTTATTGATTCCAAAGCACGCATTGAACATTGGACTCCAGAGTTAAGCCGTTTACATCCAACCATTTAACATTTTCTAAATCATTTTGGTATTTGCAGAAAACTTTTGCTACTTGGTAGAGAATTTTTACTGGGAGTTCATATACGGGCCTATTGCCGTCCTAATGGGGATCAACCTGGTCCTCTTTACCTTCACTGCCTTTAAACTGTATCAGTTCCAGCAGAGCACCAAAATGGCGACCCAGAGCATTAACAAGGACCGACAGTCGTACGCAGTGTATTAAGAACTTTAAGCTTTGCTCCCAAAAAATTAAAATCCCAATCATTTCCACTTTTTTTTCTCCCTTCTCTAGATTCATGCTGTTCGTCAAACTCTTCTTCGTTGTTGGGTCGTTGTGGATATTTGAAATCATTTCGTGTAAGACAAAACCTTTGATTCTATGTAAATCTGTTATGGCTATTATTACAGTATAGCCAAACAAGCCCGCGGTAACGCGGAACTACTAACTATACTACGACTTTTAATTCTTTCTAGTTATTACAGTATACACACACTTCATACATATTTAATATTTTCAGTTTCAGTGAGCGGAGCCCATGTTTCCTGGTACTGGCAAATCTTTGACTCACTGAATCTCCTCCAGCCCATTGCCATTTTCGTAATATTCGTTCTGAAATGGGAAATCATCATTGCACTACATGATCGATATACTGTCCTCCGGCGTACGTACATACGTATATGTTCTCCATATCTACTTCAGTTTTAGCAAATAATTCAAATTTTGGTTAATTTTATAGCTATCTTGTACCCAGCAAAGCGTCTGCTCGAATACCTCTGTCCGAAGGAAGTGAACAAGACGCGGGCCAATTCCGAATCCAGCCATTCCACAGGGCTCAACTCTAGTATTACTGCTGTTTCAAAAAATTGAATACGGGCGGCCCTCAGCCCTCGGTGTCCTAATGCTTTCATTGCGTTCTTGGCAAACATTAGTAAACGCAATACTGAACCATTTAATACCTTTAAACCTATTTTAAAAGTTTATCAGTAGTAGGTGCCTATAGTAAAAAAAATATTTCTAATAAAAAACAGGCAATGAATCACTAATGTGATTAATGATGATGCGTGGCATAGTCATAAGTCATAACCAGTTTCAGTGTGTCATTGGTACAGAGTTTCCGTTCTAATTAAGTACGGTAAGGAATATGTATTCGGAGTCTTGTTGACTTACATAAATACGTAAATTGTTATTTTCTGTACATTCCTAGAAATGTTTATTATAAACAATATGATTAAACGGATTAAACCCATTCTGTCTAATTCAAATCTTGACTGATTCCTAGCTATACAAAACTAGTTATATCGGTAGATGAATTGTGTGTAGGTATACAATGTAAAGTCACGGATACTGCGGTTCTTCACCGGGGGGCCCGTGGTTTTGTTTAGCCCCGTATGCTGTCTTCATTACGTCACTACGAATGTTTGGTCCAAATGTTAAGCTGAAAAGGTGGATTGCATGTCAAAAAGATTATAACGAAGGATTGATACATTTAAGATACTGAAATACTTCACGTGGTACTCTGAATCAAAGCCATGCAGCTTCTTATGGTTCAAGGCATAGCCATCCAATTCCTGGTCATAGTTTCTCTTAAAGTAGGCTTCCTTCAAGCCCAGATCACGTTTCCAAATGAACCTAATCCTGGCCCTCAGGGGAAGCTGTACTTTTGTGACAGGAACGGGCTAGCTGGACCAAGGTCAACCTGGGACGTCCCCGCACACCTTACCAGCCTCAACCAAACCACACTATTTTCGTAAGGGATTTCAATTATTTCGTATTTTGAAATGTAACTCTGTGGTTGATTTTTTTAAAGACTGGGACTCAAGGACGTGAACTGTAGTCACACGTCGATCAGGAATTTCTCGTTAGGTAGTTCCAGCGTCGAGGCCGAATTTCAGCTCCGACCTGACGCCTACCTTCAAATTCATACTTCGGAGGGTGCGGATTATTTCTCAACTAAGCAGTATTGCATTTCAAGGTATAAGGTCACTGTCACTGATTTCCCAAGGTTACGAAAGACGTTGTCCAGGAATCGCGTACCTAATACAATTTCCAAAACCAGGCTTACAGAGTCCCATATAACCCTCAAAATCTGCCAAGCCTCTTGTAGTCCCAGTGAGCCCTGCATTCGAAAGTGCTGCCCCTTGGGCTCGGTCTACCATTTCAATACCCATGAGCATGGATGCACGGACTCAGGACCCAGAAAATGGTCTCCTAAAATATTTAGAAATCCAAAGGACCCAGGGAGCCTGACGCCGGAGAAAGATGTTGAGAGGCTTGAGCCCTTCTATCAACTTCGTGGGGTTGAGGGCTTCAAGCGCCATTGCCTCAATGAGAGGGACCCAAGCGGCCGAACTTCTCATGTCATACTGAACCCGTACGGTCAGAAGGCATTGGATGGCCTGCTTGGGCTCGGATACTTCGATGGCATGCGGCTTCGGTAAGGCCAGCCGCAGAAACTTTAAATTGATTCCGGCACTGTTTTCAGTTCATAATTCCAGAGTCCTTTACAGATTCCGAGTTCGGGAAGACGGGATGGTCGCATTTCGGAACAAGCATCGGAAATGGGGCCCTTTTCCCCATGAGCACTACTGTGTGGACGGCATAAGCGTTTTGGATCCCATGAACTACAACAATACGTTGGAAGAGGAGGTCATCATTGCCTGCCCGCCACCCGTGGAAGCTGAGGTTAGCTCATACTTTGGTTAGTAGTTTATGTATGCTTCATTTAAACAGTTAAGATTTATATTGCTAAATTCGAACATGTGATTCCATTACAAGTCAATTAAATATGACAATTCAAATAAATATACATTGCAATATTTGTGGATTTCAATATAAATAGTAAATATTAGTAGGTACTAGTTACTAGTATAATGACAAGTCGTTGAATATTGAATATTGGGCACTTATGAAGGTGCTTCGGGTTTCTGATAGGCCCGATCTGTAGGCCAGTACTACGGAATATTCCTAATTTGCTCATCCCTCTTTGCCTTCGTGACCGTGATCGTGTACTTCCTGCTCTTTGACAAGAAGACGGTTCACGGGTGGACAACTCAGTCACATTCCGCCTCCGTCGCCTGTCTATTCGTATTTTTAGGGGCCTCCCATCTCAGCATCACGAAGAGGGGGTTCTATGGATATGGAACTCCTGGATGCAAATTTATTGGTAAGAGATTCCGATTCCGATTTCAATTGGATTTCAATAATTATACTACGAAAAATTTAGTTTCAGCTTCCGGTACGTCTGAAAATGGTTGAAAGTATTGATTCAAAGTATGATACTACAATTTCTTGGATTGGTTTCGGTTTCGATAACGATACGGATTCCCGAGTTCTGTTAGGATCAGTAATCAGTTCCTGTTTATTCAAAGGCATTGTTTTTCAACTTTTCAGGGACAATGGCCCATTACTTCTTTATATCCACATTTGTTTGGTTGACATGTATCAGTTATGACCTTCGATCCAAATTCAGGTGAATAATACTGCACTTTACAACTCTTGGCGATTCATAAAGTGGCAAATCATGGTCTAATGAAGCCTATTACGAATTCAGCTCTGTTTCAGCAGCAAGCCGTAAGAAAGGGCTTCGGAGGTTTCTGTGTTACTGCGGGTTTGGTTGGGGGGTCCCAGCCCTGGTTGTTGCCGTGTCTTGGACTCTCGAAGTCATGTACAAGTAATAATTAGTAACATCCCAATTATAAATAGTTATACAATTTTTCTAATATGACAGGATTATGGCAGATATTTTATCAATAGTTTAACGTAATATACCTAACTAAAAATTTCTTCACGAAATCTGTATTTCAGATCCGACGAGGACAGCGAGGTTGCCGTCCCCAGTTACGGAGGTTCGATTTTGACTTCCGCCATTTTGATTTTAATTAATTTGTACACGACTTCAGCAGACGTGCTTCTGCAGGAGTACACAGCTGAAATACTTTAACAATAGCTAGTAAATTTAAAATTAGCCTTTGTACACAGTTGACCTATGCAACCCTTGGCATTCCTGTACAGTTCGTATGTTCATTTGAAACAATATAAATGGCAATGTACTTCCAGATGACTTTTGCTACATAACGCCAAATTTTTACTGGGAATTCATATACGGGCCCATTGCGGTGCTCCTCGGCCTCAACCTCGTCCTCTTTGCTTTCACTTCCGTTCAACTCTACCAACTCCAACAGAGCACGAGAATGGCGACTCAGAGAATCAACAGGGATCGTCAGTCGTAAGAACTGTATTATAATTTACTCATTAATTGATGAGCATTTCTTCTTAAGTGCATCACGTTTAACATGCCTTACGTTGTCACAATTACAGGTTTATGCTGTTCGTCAAACTTTTCTTCGTTGTAAGAATTCCTCTTCTTAAAATGGTCCACAGAGTGCCTGCTATACTACCATTTGAATTAATTAATATCATTTGTTGCAGGTCGGGACCTTGTGGATCTTTGAGATCATTTCATGTGAGTACTAGATGCATCTGCAACAAATTGAATTTACATACAGTTATTTAATTTTCTTTAATGTAAATTCCTGAGGTAGTTGCTGTGAGCGGAGCCCATGTCGCCTGGTACTGGCAAATCCTGGATTCCCTGAACATCCTCCAACCCGTCGCCATTTTCGTAATATTCGTTCTGAAATCGGAAACTATCAATGCTCTCCATGAGCGGTATATCGTGCTCCGGCGTAAGTCCAGTATAGAATACAGATGCTGCAGAAGTTTTGTGTATGGATTAGCTATTTGCATTTTTGTGTGTGTGTTACATTACTAGCCATCGTGTACCCGGCAAGGCGGCTCCTACAAGTGCTCTACTCCAATGACGCTTAAAATATAAAGAAAATGCTTTACCCACTCTTCTGTTTGCAACTGGTGAAGTTGCTAACAGTTAACTGTGGCGAAGAGGTCTCCATATTTAACTAAATTTGTACATAATGGTACCAAATAAATGAATAAATGACATGAGTTGATAAGTTAATCATTAATTGTGAATCATGATTCACTTTCATGATAGCTAGGAATCATGAAAATTCTGATTCTCGCTAAATAATTTTTGCTACTCATAAATCTTCGTTAAGTTTTTTTTAAAACAACGTTCAGGTGCTCCCTATCTATAGTGAATCTTAAGGAGTTCTGTTTAGGCAGAATGTCAGAAGTCACCTCACCAAATGCTTTTTAGCTTCGGTAAATCCCAGCCATTCAATATTTGTATTGTGTTAACTACATATAATATTATGTAGATTCGCAATATTGACCAGGTACATACTAGTATTGACTTTAAGCATCTGGTATCGCCTAAGCAGAGGAAGCCTCCATATAAATAGTCATAAATAGTCATACTACCATTCTTTAGTCAACGGGTGATAATAATTTCATTTGCTAGTAATTATGACTCCCTTGACTTCTACTGTACAATACAGAGTAATGAGGAAGGTTGAGCGTTGAGTCTCAACTAAGAGAATATTAAATACAGGATATTACTTAACACGAAATTATTATATGTATGTCCTAGTATGCCCTATTGAACTTAGGATGTGAATTCTACTCATCATCATCAATACTAGACTAATGTGTACCAAGCATTAGAGTGTAGAGCATTAGGAGGCAGCACATTTATCTTATCATGCTGATACAAACATTATGTCATGACTCGCTTCGTCACTCGAACTGGCACTGGCTCCTGGGATTTTTTTCTACATAGGTATAGTAAGGCGATAACATGAGCCAGACCCCAAGGCAAGGATCCATACGATCCGTCCGCATGTAAACATTTTTGAACATAAACTAAATTCCTAGACTTTAGAAAGAGTTAGGATTAGGACGACGACGGCAGGCGGCAGGGCGGCCTGAAGTTGGAGCTTACTTAGTGTCTTAAAGAGAGCTTCAAACTTGCGCCGTAAAATTCGCGAGCTGACTTCGTCTTGGAATGACTCACTTTACATCGTGTATAGCGGACTAATTAAGGCAGAGCTCTTGTGGTTAATCATTAATTAGAAGAAAATGCCAGGAGGAGGTTTGAGGCATACTGTGTCAGAGCTATAAAGGTTCCTAAGTTGACTGTGTGTCACAAATACAAATACAGTATGAAGTCCGCTCTGCGGGTGAACCGGATCTTCCTTGGAGCAATAGGAACTTTCTGCCTGTCATTCGCCATTGTCGCAAATGGTCAGGCTCTGAGGGTCCTTCCAACATGCTGTGACCTGAATTCCTTAGGATTCGGTGAAGAAACATGTTCGACTGGAACAGGAGTGTCAGGCAAGGTCAACGGAGGCTCTTCCTGGGAGGTTCCAGCCTTCTTCATGACCACTAATACGTCAACAAAGTTCTCGTAAGTTGTAGTGCATGTACTGTACATACATATCAATGGTCAATCCTATACGCAGGAGATGAGGTTGCGGTCGAATAATAATAATGTTACAGTGGTCAAGCGATGCTGTACGCAGGTGACCTTGAAAGGTTGAACAATGCCCAATCAAGTCATATGTATTACATGCCAAACAAGCCCGCGCTAATGAGTATCAAATATATATGTTGCAGTTCTACCTTGCTTTCCAACCCCTAAAGCTTAATACGGCCAAAGGGCGTCGACACCTGCCACAAGCCGAAATGCCGACTTTTCTGATTTGACTGTACGACTGTAGTAACCTAACCAAACTTAATATAACATAACCTAACCTGATCTGACCGTATTATTAGAATTAGGTTAGGTTGGGTTACCTCGAAGGTTTCGGCTAATGGTCGGTTGTGAAAAAAGAGCCCACAACTTGTAGTGGCTATTTTGGGATTGGGTGTAACATTCAGGATGTCAAATAGCAAAACCCGACCTTGATCCGTCGTCCTCGGGCTTTTCAGCTACGATTTTTCAAACTGCGGGACAATCCTTGAACTCACCCATATTATGTTTCGCGTAAGCTTGGGCTTGTTTGGCTATAGTCAAACATAAATAAGTTCCAGCTTGGATACTGAATATGCAACTTCCGAAATGTTACTATTCTGCTCATTCTAGCCTAAGTACGCAGCCATTTCAATGCGAAGCTATGGAAGATGAACACACGTATAAGATTTCGGAACCAGGACCGGAGCCCGAATTCAAAGTGATCCCAGACGGGACCGTTATGGTTGGAGACCGTCTCTTTGCAAGCTATTACAGTCCGGCTCAGTACTGTATCAACGGGTTAGTTAGTACTCTAACGCAGAACAGAAACAGAAGATGCTCTAATCTCATTCTTGTGATTTAGGATCTTTGTAACGTATTTTTATATATAGGAAGATGGACAATGAGCTCCATCTCAAAACCTGCAAATTCGCTTACACGCAGAAAGAGCCAGGCATTCGGAAATGCTGTCCTCTCCAACTGATCTGGAGCCTCAAAGCACAGAAGTGCGTTGAGCCAGGGGTCACCAAATGGAGTCCAAAACTTTTCCGGATCCCCTCGGACCCAGACACGCTGCTGACAGGAGAGAAGCTCAGCCAGGCCGGAATCCGACCAAGGGTCATGACCCGATCCCCTCCTACGTGGATGAAGAATTGCCCCAACGGCCTACTTCACTGGTCTCCATATAGCCAGAGTGTAATAGAGGACCTGGAACGTGTCGAAGACTGGAAACCTCCTAACCTACAAGTCATGAAGTAAGCCTCCATTCCGTATTCGGAAAATATTATTTTCACTCAAAACTACTAAATTAGTTACTGCTAGTTTGGACCTTGTTGGCTTAGGTTAGGATTGGGCTACGAAAAATTGATTTCATTCCTGTGAATTTTATTGCTTTTTCGTTAGTTTTAAATTTGTAATGCAAAAATTCCTTCTGCAACTAGAAGCTGGATGCAGTAACAGCTAAAGCTTTAAACATAATCATAACCAACATAATCTAACCCAAACGTAAACTATCTTAATCCTAGCTTTCCAAGCCACATAAGTTCCTTACCCGGAATCCAGAATCAGTTTTTTTTTTATTATGCGGAAATATAAATGTTTCCTAGTTTTAAGCGCTCGAACAAACTGAACTGTTTAGGCGTTAAACGGTGGATGTGTCAATAGGTAGCCATAGATCCAAACTTTTGTTCGGTGTTTAAGAAATTCAACACCGCATGAAAGTGTATTTTTTTAGGTAGGTTTAAACTCAGGATCAGGAGTTCATCAAGTACTTCTTGGTCCCTAAAAATACTTAAAATAGGATTTAAATTTCTTTTCCTAGGTAGCATTATTATTATTTACTAAGAATTGCTAATTCTTTCCCTGATCCGGCAGGTTCCGATTGGGTCCCGATGGGAGACTCAGACACCGGAACATTTACCGGAAGTGGGTAACGATCCCGGATACTCACTACTGTACAGACGGCGTTACCGGCTACTCTCCAGAGCCCAGAGCCTTCAATGATAGCCTCGACGAGTCTCTGGGGATTATGTGTATTCCGGAGCAGTTTCCGGTAAGGCAGGTTTGATCTCCTGTGGTTGGGAATTGGAAGGAGCTTAGGTACCTATATGTATTTTTAAAGCTGGGAAAACTATAAATTTTTTCGGAAAAACTACAGAAAGCGTCTAATTTTTCTTTGGTAGTTCAAAAGTCAACACCAAACGTTGAACTATGTATTTTACAGCAAGAATCTAGTATCCTTTTGCCGGTACGAAATTATTCTCCATTAGAATTCAATGGTTTTGGTTTTTGACTTCCGCAGGAGCGTCAGGCTTCCAACTACTACGGGTTCCTGGCCCTCTTCACGTCCCTATTTGCCCTAGTCACCGTAATAGCCTACTTTCTGCTCCTTTCTAAACAAAATATTCATGGCTGGACGACCATGAGCCATAGTTCGAGCGTCTTCATGCTCTTTGTCTGGCTTGGGACGGCCCATTTGACCAAGGAGTCCGTGGACTTACACAATACACCTGGCTGCAAGTTTATTGGTAATTAATGTCAGGGCTTAGGTTCAGCGGTAGTTTAACGGGGCGTTTGTATATGTGATCCACTGACTTTGACAGCAACCATGGCCCACTACTTTTTCATCTCAACATTTTCCTGGCTCTTCCTTATAAGTTTCGATCTCTGGTGTACTTTTCGGTAAGGGATTTTGGGTCTAAATATAAATGAGCTGTGTGGATTTTGAGCACCTGTCAATTATGCCTGGGATCTGTTCTATGTATTATTTAGGTCAATCAAAGCGGGGAGCGCAAAGCAGGGCTTAAAGAGATTCATGTGGTACTGTCTCTTTGGATGGGGCCTTCCGCTCGTCATCGTGACGATTTCATGGGTCTTGGAAATTAAGTACAGGTAAGGAAAAGGACCAACAGCGCTGTAAATTCTGCTTGATTCAAATTTTCACTCCCAACAGAAAGCTAATTCTTTGAAACTATTTTTATGTACAATCCCTTGGCTTTAAAACTTTATTAAATAGTTGTTAGGAAGATAAGTTATTTCTTTACACGTAGAATACTTTTTTTTGGGTTAGAATTAGTTTCTTTAGAGAAAACTTTAAATTAGCTAAATGAAGTTTTCTTGAGTAGCTGCTTGCTTCTATTTGCCATAAGTCCGTTTTTAAAAGTTCTTTAAATACTTGCCATTCTTGAGTTGTGTACGATTTTACATGCTAGACAACGTTTATGACCAAAAATTAAATTCTTGTGACCTTTTAATCAAAACCACTTCGTTGGTTATAATTACTGTGTTTCTTATTTATATAGGTAATACCTACGTATACCTATATACTCGTATATGCTCCAAGTCTATTTTATCTTAAAAAACAAAACAGAAAACACCCCATATCGAGTCATTTGAATAATGTTTTAAACAAATGTGGTAAATAAATACTAGAATTGTCCTATCAAGAAAGTACAAGAAAGTTTATGGATCACTTTAAAACCAGCACATTTTGATCCTAGGGACGACGAGAACAGTGAGATCAAAGTTCCTATGTATGGTGGTAAGTATTTCAAAAATTCAAAATAAATGACTGTTTGTTCCTCGACAATGTTGCTCGTTTCCTATTCCTTTGTTGTGTTGATTTGAAAACCAAACTTAACACCAGTTCAACCACTTTTGGCTTTGTTTTTCTATTTAAATCAGTATTTTTTTGGGCACAAAATTCTGGACATCTTTTATTGCGGCCTGAAATAATTGACCACATTTAAATTCTGTTCTAGCCTCATTTTGCTACATCAGCCGCTACGCTCTCTGGGAGTTTGTCTATGGCCCAGTTGCCATTCTCCTCTTTTTCAACCTCCTCTGCTTCGTGATGACGGCCTTGAAATTGTACCAGTACCAGAAGAGCACGGCCATGGCAACTAAGAACATGAAGAAGGATCGACAGTCGTAAGTTTGCAGCGGCACAGTTTTTAGAGCACTATTAATATTTATATTCTCTTGAACCTTGTAAGACATTTCCATGTTCCTGATAGACCCCTTCGTTTCAACTTTTTCAGGTTCATGCTCTTCGTAAAGCTGTTCTTCGTTGTTGGAGCACTGTAAGTACAATCCACCATATTTTAGAAATATTTTTATTCATACTATTAATTGTGCCCTATGCCGCCATTTGTTACTAATTGAAAGTTAAGTACAATTATCTTGTGATTAACCTCGGAGTTTTGATGGAGTGCAAAAATCAAGTCATTATATTAAGTATCATCTAATCTTGTTCTGTTTTCTCAAGGTGGATCTTTGAAGTCATCTCATGTAAGTGACCTTAGAGCCCATTGACAGAGCTATAACAAAATTGAAAGGCGGTATTGCATTATAGTTTCGGACATTGTATTTATAGTTTCAATTAGCGGAGCCGACATCACTTGGTACTGGCAAATATTCGACACGCTGAACGTCCTCCAGCCCATCGCCATCTTTACCATATTCGTTTTCAAGTGGGAAATCATTAATCCCTTGCATGAGAAATACGTGTTGCTTAGACGTAATACCCGTACACGCTATCCCTTATCCCTCATGTGTCAGAAATCCGTACGTAGGGGAATGGGTCCTCTAATTCCTGCAATTTATATGATTTCAGCAATTTTGTACCCTGCAAGAACGGTTCTGGGCCGGATCCGCCGGCGGAAGCACCCTGTTAGCACCACAAGCAATTCGGAATCCGCAGCCCTCAACTCACGGAGCAGTAATCCGACGCGGATTTCGAGGGTCGTCTCAGCGGCTGAGGACAATAATACAGTTGTTTAAGGTTTTAGTATTATGAAGCTTGCAGAATTTAAAATGTGTATTGTATAAGATAGCTAACGCCTACACTACTGGCTTGTGTACAAACTTGGTTTAATTTAAGTTAGCTTTCGAACACGACATCCGAGTTATACCTGGAACTTTTTTTAAGATGTGAGCTAATAAACTATCGTGACTCGCTATGGGTATTTTGTGGCGCGTATGTTTGGCATATTACGATTTTAACTGTAAGCCACAGATACCACAGATCTGCAATATAAATTTGATTGATCCGAATTCCGAATCACCAGGACGCCTTATGCAGAAACATAATTGAGAGTGAGATAAACAAAAAATAAATATTTTATAGCACATTGAATGCAAATGGAAAATTTTTAAAATTCATAATGCACTATTTAAATCCAAAAAAAAAAATCCAACCTTGAGTACAACCGGTCAAAGGTTTCATACTTACGCCGCTGCAATTTTCTAAAGCTATGAAATGGCAGACAAGGACAAGGATGGAGACAACTTGGGCCCAAGCGACAGCGATACTGTAAGACACGTATCTTATCTGGACTTATCTGGACACTTGCTTAAATCCAGCTTAGCTTTATTACTACTTAAAATATAGCTCAGCAGATTTTTGCATTGGAGTACATGTACATAAACAGAATCTGACGTAACTTAATCAAATTATTATTAAACGGTATTAGGTAATTAAACGATAGTAAACACATACTTGGGCTTGATTTATGATATATTTTTCGGTAAAATATAAACCTTTTCTTCCATCAAATTATTTGACCATTCTTAATGAAATCATAGCATTAAGCGTTCAAATTGTGAGTTCAGACGTATCTTTAATATGATTTTCATTAGGAGGATGAGAAACCAGAGGCAGATGCAGATCAGAAAATCAATGGCCCTGACGTCAGACGTGGCCCTGAAACCACGTCAGAGGTCAATGTCGTCTTTCGGAGCGAGTCCCGGTCCACACTTAGTGTGTCCATGGTACGGCCGCAGTCGTTAGAGAAAGCCAAAATCAATAGGCTTGATTTAAGGTAAACTTTTCCCTGTGTCCACCAGTTCGAGTCCCAGTACCCGCTCCAGAACCGAGCCCAAGCGGAAGAGGGACCAGCCCGAGCCCAGTGGGCCAACTCCATTGAGTTCCTCATGAGCTGCATCTCCATGTCAGTTGGGCTGGGGAACATATGGCGGTTCCCGTTCACGGCCTTTGACAACGGGGGCGGAGCCTTCCTCATCCCATACCTAATTGTGCTCACCGTGATTGGGCGCCCAATGTACTTACTCGAACTTATACTGGGTAAGTTGAGAAGTGTATTAGAAGAGGCTAGTTGGGTCAATAGTGTAACCTTAGCTTGATTTGACAGGTCAATTTACTTCCAGCGGTCCGGTCAAGGTTTGGGAGATGGTTCCGCTTCTAAGGGGTAAGCATCCGGCTCTGAATTCAGACATTTAAGAGTCACAATATGGCTTCGGAATCTCAGGTATTGTGCTTCAGGTGTAGGATACGGTGGGGTCCTAGCCGGAGCCTGCACTGTCAGCTACTACGCCTACCTACTGGCCCTGGCAACCTTTTACCTTGGCCATTCATTTTCTAAGAAGCTACCCTGGCAAAAGTGCGACTCAAACTGGGATCCACGAATTGGGAGCTGTGCTGCCTCCAATATGAGCGCTTCAGAGATGTTTTACAAGTAAGTTGGGGTATACTAGGTTCAACTAAAATGTGGTATCTTAATACTAGTTTCATGGTTTGAAGCTCGAATAAGAATTACCTCGCCGGTTTTGAAACTGGTCGCTAGTTTGAAATTTGACGTAGGTACGCTGACGTAACTGGTGCATCTAACGATACTGCAGGCATTGTAATTATGGTTTATTGTATCGCGAGGAACTGTCTATACTGGATCCATCCCCTTCCTAAAAATTTATTTCTGGAATTTTATACAGGTACTACGTTTTAAAAGAGCAGGATGACATAAACGACGGGATCGGGGTTCCGGACTGGCGACTAACGCTTTGCCTTCTCGGGGCTTGGATAGTAATATGTGCCACTCTCATCAAGGGCATTTCGAGCTCAGGGAAAGTTGCCTACTTCACGGCCACCTTCCCTTACGTCGTTCTCCTCATTCTCCTCATTCGCGGGGTCACACTCAAAGGGGCTGGCAGAGGGATCATCTACTTCCTCAAACCCCAATGGGCCAAGCTGGCAGAGGCCAAAGTATGGTTCGCGGCCATTGGTGAGCAAATTTCGAAAATATAAATTGTATTAAATGGACTTGTCCCGTTGTTCCGAATCCCTAAGCCGACTAATACTCCGTACTATCCAGGTCAATGCTTCTTTTCACTTGGGCCGGGGTTCGGGTGCCTTACCACGTTCGGGTCCTTCAATCCCTTCAAGCACAATGTATACAGGTAAATATTTCGAAGAGGAAGCATTAGGTATTCTAAGCAAGGTTTGGTGCTCCAATAGGGACACCATGATTGTGAGCCTAATGGACACCTTTACGTCCCTCCTGGCCGGAATCACGATATTTGCCATTTTGGGTAACTTGGCCTACGAGAAAAGGGTCAATATTAAAGATGTGGCCAAGCCCGGGCCCGGCCTCGCCTTCGTCTCTTACCCAGAAGCAATTGCCAAGTTTGATGTGATTCCACAGGTAAGGATTTCATATAATCAGCAACTTCGTTCTACAAAACGTGTAGATTTTACAGCAAACTGCAAAGTGGAAGTCAGCAATTCAGTTAAATCTGTAGGGTTGGCTATATAATAAGCCCTATTGGGTTGAATCGCTGTACTACTTAACTAAATTCTTATTCCACAGAATGTGATATTTTTTCCGAGAAAAAAAATTACTTCATAATAAATACAGGCACACCTTAATTGAATTGAATTTTGTTTCCAGTTGTTTTCCGTCCTCTTCTTCCTAATGCTGTTCACGCTGGGGGTCGGAAGTGCGGCTTCCTACGTGGGCACAATGATCACAATCATCTGCGACGCCTTCCCAAAGTTTAAGCGCTGGATCGTCACGGTTGTTTGCTCTAGCTGCTGCTTTCTCATCGGCCTAATTTACGTTACGCCGGTAAGCCTCACATGATTTATGGTGCATTTCCTTCGGTGCTCCCTGTTGAGCCCTGACCTTTGATTTGAACTTGTGATTCCAGGGCGGCTCGTACCTCCTAACTCTCGTTGACATGTTTGGGGTCAACTACGTGATTTCCGTTGTGGCCATGTTTGAGATCATCGGGGTGGCCTGGGTCTACGGCCTCAAGAACCTGAGCAATGACATTGAGTTCATGCTCGGCATCAAGGTGAGCCTCTACTGGCTGGTCTGCTGGGGGGCTCTTATTCCGTTCATCCTCATCTTCATCCTCGTCTACTCAATAGTGGACTCTGTGAGTAAGCCGCCGGTGCATGAAGGGAAGCATTTTCCACTGTCAGCACTCGGTAAGCCTCTCCAATTTTAAACTAAAATTTCTAAACTAAATTTAAATAGATTTCCAAAATATATTATTTACAAATATTTAAATAAATATAATATTGCCAAATTAGCAGCTTGCTTGCCGTAGTACAGTTATAGTGATAATTGACATTTACCCAGCTTGTCTCAAAGTACCTTGCTTTCTTTTTAATATGTTATATTTGCCAATCACAACCACTCTATTGTTCTATTGGGTTATTTGATCCCCGACATTGTTCCCTTCCTATTCCTAGTCTGCGGAACAATATTGACGATCTGCATCTGCTCCGTTATACCCGCCTTTGCCATCCATGCAGTCTGGTCTCGGAAAACTAGGCTATGGGGAAAGGTATGGAACCGTCAATATGGAAAACGAAAATTACTGATTTTTATTATTACTTCAAATCAATTTTTACACATTTTTCAAAAGAAATTTCGAGCTGCCCTAAAACCGAGCCGGCTCTGGGGCCCCGAAGACCCGGAAACCTGGGAGAAGTGGCTGGCCTTCAAAAGGGATCGGCCCAAGCATTTCAGATCCTACGTCAAGGTTCGTCGCTGGCTACGCAAGTGCTGCTCCAAGTGCTGCAAGAAAAAGGGATCACCGACAACGCCTGAGCCAGAGCCTTCACAGGCGGACGTCCATAATAAAGATGTGGATGGTAATGAAGCCTCTGTCCCAGCCTCGACTACAAACATTTCAGCCTGAGCTGCTTTCTTTCAATTTGAATCGAGATAACTAAAATAATTCGAGTAAATGTTCCCACAAACTTTGTATCCTCCGTATTTAATCTCGAGCTTACGGACTTGACTGAAAACTTAATTCGTGCTCTTCTGGCCTGCTAGTATTGATTTCCTGTCAGAGGGAAAGTGCCAATGTAAGTAATACGCCATTTCTCATTCCCTTCGGAGGAGAGAACTGTAGATAAAGGTTAATGACGGGTTTAACTCTCCGAATGGTAGTACCAATCTACTGCCTTCTGCCCGCGAATGTAGCTACTCAAGGAAGAAGCTGGTGCAGTAAAAAATATAATTTTATTGAGCTCATATCCAACTCTAGTATCCAATTACGTTTTCGTACACAAGTAGGGGTAGTGCATAGTATTAATATTACATTTGGCTTGTTCATTGTCATACTACTGGTGCATTTTGGTTATGGGTCAATACTGTACCTGCATTATGAATTATGAATTTTAGATCGAAATTCGTACATATTCGAATTGTCGTAAAATTAGCTTTCCATTTATATATCACTTGTAAGGATATACGAAAATGATAAGGTGACCTTTGACTATCCGTAATTTGCAACTTTGCGACCCGACGTACTGTTGCACCTTAAATTTGGCATAATCGTCACTTTGAGTCACCTACAGCATTTGGCCTTTGCCAACGCCATAAAATGGGTCAACAGGAACACCTCATATGATCTATGTAATGAGTAAATAATTGTCAGAAAGTAAAAGAATATCTTCGGCTCCAAAGTCCTGATTGATTTAAAACAGAATTCTAAATTGAGACTGAAAACTAAATTGACCAAAGATAGAAGCCTAACATGCATTTTAATAATCCATTTGTCCATCCGGGCACTAGACTTTCCACGCCGCGGGAAATCCTACTATTTGCGAACTCAAAGGCTTTGTCTTTTGGATTTGCATGCGGGACATGGCTCCTGTTCTATCCCGTTGGACCTTCCCTCATGCCTCCTCCATAGTTCGTGCTCGATGCCCTGGATCCAAAACTTTCACAATTTTCAATAATATTTGAGAGATCGACAGGAGTGGAGAGAGAGACTGAATAATGGAACATGTGTATGTAGAAGTACAGAGAGAGGCTCTGGCTGAAAGTCCCGGCCTGAGGTTTAGGGAAAGTTCCCTATCATCATCGTTCAACTAGCTCAGCGTAACATGAAAGGTCTGCTCTAACGAGGAAGAGGAATAATTGGAAGGGTCTGGACCGGATTCACAGAAAAGGAATAATAGACAGAGTTAGCCTCTTTTCCTGTAATATACGCTGTACTTGAGAATATAATTGTCGGGAACGGGAACTCAGAGCCAAATTGGAATTACAATGTACTGAATGTACCAGGCACACAGCTATGTAAATTAAAACAATTGTATTAGAGACCCCAATTTGACTTTTACGTTTTTATTTAACGGCGGAAGGCCGCTGCCTCCTACAAGTACGGCATAAAAAAGGAGTCAGAGTTGTATTGGGGAATTCGGCCTCCTGTAGTCTGGACCGGATTCTGTTAGCTTTCTCCAGCCAGCCGGACCCTAACTTCTGATCATTTCTTTTCTTCATATAATTTATGAGGTCACATATTTTCCCTCCTCTCACTTTTTCTTATTTCTCTGAGCCAAAAAGCATGGAGAGTCTAGGCAGGCAGGTCGGCTAGCCAGTAGGCCCAAAAGTGTTTTATTGCGGCAGTAAATTTTCCGGCCTGCCAATGTCCTATCATTTCGTAGTATCCAGAGTCCCAAGCCCCGGCTCAACTTAAAATCCATAAAATGATGAACCCAAGCCTTTTCCCCAACCACGGAGAGTTTCTACAGACTTCTCGTTCCTCTAATTAAAAACGGGATGTCTTCAGGATATTGATTCAGTATCTGAAGAGATTGAGTTGCGGATTCTTTCATATACTCCTCCTCATAATAATAATATGAGTGTCTGGCTGCTGGAGTAAAAGTTTTCTAATTAACAAGATAGGCCGGAGCCTCTGTGGGAATTAAAATATAAAACTTTTATTCCGGTCTGCCGGGCGGCAGTAGACTTGTATACAGGAACAGTGTCATTGCAGATGAAGGGAAGAAGAATAGCAGGCGAAGGCGATTACTGCATTGGACTTGGAAGTAAGCCGAAGGGAGTCGGTCAATTCGTGCCGGAAGATTCGTATTCTTACCCATGCCATACATGCAAATCTTCGGTATTTCTCGGATGGTAATATTCACAGATTTACATAGTTCAGCTTCGGAAATGAGGATTCCAATTCTTCTGCAATTGTGCAATTATGTCATGTGTCAAGTTATATAATGTATACAGAGTTAAACACGGGGAGCATTTGGGACAAGCATTATATTGATACCTGCAAAGCCTTAGTTTCACACCACGTAAATTTTTTTAAAAAAAACCTTGGAATGTAAACAACACTCTCACGAGATCAACAGTCGCACTACAATTTTGGCACTAGCTTCTGGGTTTCCCCTAATAAATTCATATTCTCCCTTGATAGCGGACGGACCTGTATCTTCGAGATTAGGCTGTCTAGGTCTAGGCGGGTGGACGGTAATGTGAAACTGAAGGTTACCATGGAGAGCAAGATTGAATGATCTAGTACACCTCATAAACTTATCGGGATTGCCAAAATGATCTCCGCTGATGTCGTGCCCGCGTGCCGGGTCCGTGCCTATAATCCTGAGCGCAAACCTCGTGTTTTTCACGGTTCTGGTTCGCTACTTGATTTCCCTCTCTAATCGGGTTGGAGGTTGGAGGCACCTGTATATAGAGATCTGAGCACACATTGGAACTAGGCCTGTACGCATATGTTTAATGTAGTACATATGATACAAGTACGATGATTCACACTGGGTGACTTCTCTGAGGCGCCGTTTTGAGTAAACTGTAAACTTGAACCTACATAGTTTTATCCATTTCCAGCTTAAATTAGTTGATCTTAAATCACTAGTGATAAACAATGTTAAATCTGAGTGGTACTAGATTAAAACTATAAGTAGAAGGCCTACGTATCAAAGCAACTTGACATACTTTAGCAAGTATGGGACTTACCTTTGAGCATGGAGGCATAAATATCCGCGTATGAACTGTCGTGCCTCCTCTTCAGCTTTACACGTTCATAAACTGGCTCCAGGCAGGCCTTGGTTTTTACGAAAGCTTCTTCCAGTGTCTAAGTACTGAATCCGAGGCTCGGCTCAATGTTTGGAGAAGTCTTCTTAAGTAATAAGGCTCTGTATTTCGTAGACAAGGGCAGGTTGCCTAAATCCTATTATGGGCACATGAGGAAAGGCGGATTAAGAGGGCTTCTGTTCCTTACCACTACCAACATAGTAGGGAAGTTCCTGATTATTTCCCCCTACTCTCACCTTTCCTCTTTTGATTGACTTCTGTTGGGATAGAAGGGAACAAGGTGACTACCGGAAGGAGAGAACGCTCACTTGGGGAATTTATATTCTACGCTATATCCTCGGCATTTACAAAACTTTCCCTGTCAGACTTCAACACTCCTCACGCTTCTAGAGATATTTTTATTTAAACAGACAGAATCGGTGTTTAGCTCCAGTTCAACACCCTGTCCCAATTACAACTGCATGCTAGGCTGTAAATAAAAAAATGAGCAGTTAATTTGCCACCAGTATATACGGACTTATTATTAGTCCCACCATAGATATTCCTAATTTCCCTTGTGGAGAACCTTACGACCTATCTGCATCCATCCTCAAAACTTTATACTGTCAACAATCCCAAGTTTTTTCCCAAGCCGGATAATCTGCATGGTGATCAACTCATACATACTGAGTAAGCCGAATTGACAGGAGAAAGTTGGGATGTACACGTAGTAGGTACCGTTGTAGATATATACGTACTACTATCAACTAGTATGTATATACTACACTAATTAATTGATGCGCTATCAGCTATCGCCTGCCTGAACGTGGTAAGGGGCTATACATTGGATACAAGGCATCTTCAGCCCCTGATTGGCAATCTTTTTGCAACTCAGGCGTGGGTTCACCTTAATTCATGCTTCATGCGTGAAAGCAAATTCAAATATATTGAGCTTTAAGTGCCAACTAAACCTTGCATGAATCAATCTTTTGAGCAAAACGTCAATATATTAAATATGGACCGGATTTACAAAAATAAATGTGGATCATAAAACATGGGGTACATAGTCAAGTACTAAAGCAGTCGTCTGACACCGAGGAGCATGACATGTTGATCACTTACATCCTTACATTGAACACTTATAGCGCGAAATCTGAATGGATTTGTAATCCGCATTTTTCGAAACGCTGTCTATAAAATCTACCATCGTCACATCCACTACAACCGCATAAGATCGACAATTTCTTGTCCTGGTTTTGCTAAACAAAGGATGCTATTATTCTAGAAGGTTAGGTTTTGAACGTTTCACACTACTAACTTGAGCAACTAATCCACCGCTTGGCGGGAAGCGTCGAGGGAAAGGTTAGCAAAACCAAAAATTCTCTGTTTCGATGGGTGGTGTTTGGTGTTAGTGACAAAGGTAGACTTTAGTGGTACCGGTGTAAGATGAGTTAAAGCTGGTGATCGTGACTTGTGACACTAGGTAAGTAACAGTACGTTTAGTGACTGTTAAGTTATGATTTGTGACGTGTGATATGTAATTGACCAAACGTGAGCCGGAGTTGTGATTAGTGCCGTGGTGCTGGGATTCCTGTATGCTGACCCCTGTTGTTATGAGCTATGGTGGATATAAAAGTGTCAACAAATTCCTTCAGGATTACTCAAAAATGTAAACAAAGGCAAAAAACAATATTCGTTGCTAGGGGTAATGCTTTTGGTCCTTATATCCCGACCCTTTAACCCTAAAAATCTGTCCAACGAACTCGGTCTGGGGATTGATCATAACATTTTGTTCGCTAAGTTTTGTGCGTGTGGGGTTGAATCGCGGCCTGAATCGTAAGACGCGTGAAACTTTGATATACTTAATTTTATAATAGTTATAAGAAGACTATTTACATATACGTTGACTTTACGTTGACTATAATTCCTTATTTGCTCTCATTATTAATGTGAACCTACTTCTTAAGTATACATATATTTACTTAAATGTTTGAACGATTGGTTTGAGGCTTAGAGCCTCAGATAGAATTTGGTCCTTAAAACGACTGAGACTAGCTCCTGTTACGTTTAACTTAATGCAATTAGCTTTTATAAATTTATTTTTAGAACGTGCATAGTGTTACTTTATTCACATGTACACAGAAAGTACCAGGGAACAGGGACATTTTAAAAATACATTTAGGGCCAAACCCTGTGCGTCAACTAAACTGCGTGAGTTTCTCTGAAATATTTAGGCCCGGTCCCAATGGCCCAACATTTCCCCATTTAATGGACCTGAGTGGTGGGACTGCGGAAACAAGCCCATTCCATTTTATGCGCCCCAGTCTCTCAATAATAATGTCTTGATTGAGCTTGGGAGGCCCATTACATTACCATTTGGGCCATAGTCCGCATGAAACGATGTATTTCGCAAGGCATCCGGAAAACAATGTGCCCCAAGCCTCACCTGAAGCACAAGTTCCATTTTATGTTGCATTTACCCCGCCCGCTTCATTCATTTGGCCAAATTGACTTTTTCCCTTCACGAGAAAAAATGTCAGCTCGGTTCGGATCGAAAGTTGAAGCTGATTGGACTATGTATTCCAAAATAAATGACATATGCTAGAGTAGAGGGAACAGGGTTAGGAGGTTGCCAAGACCAAATAAGTCCATTTCGTCTTAGCACAGTCTAAAATTGTCACGTAGGTACTGCTTTTCCTGAGCAAATAAAGAATAGAGGAGTGAGATTCCGTGCGGAGAAAGTTGGACTGGGCAAGGTGGGACATCCGAATTAAATTTAGATCCTCTTGACAGGCCAAAAGCTGTTGCCCGATACCATGGACTATGGAACCTAACTTCCTCCTTCGACGTAATTTCATGGCTCAGTGGACGTTTCCCTGAAAAGTTTTCTAATGGATTTTGTCGACACCATCTCACAGAAAGAGCTAGTAAGTCCCTTCGGTTCACTTACAAATTATGACTTACAAGCATTGTCGGGTATTCGAGAATGATACGAAAAAATGTGCGGACCATGTGGAATTGTGTTTGGTGATATGTCAAAGTGATTTAATAATAATTGTGATATTGGTTGGTAAGGGCTATAGGGAGTCTAAAAGTGTCAGCAATTTCCTTACAATTTCAGAAACTGTAAAGAAAATTCTAAAAATATGTGGTGCTAGGGTCCAAGATTTTGGCCCTTAAGGACCCACCCAAAACAAGTGATGACAATGACCTAACATACTTGGTCACCGGTTACCGGTTTGGTCATAACTTTTAGTGTGCGTGATTTTCTAGATCCGGCTTGGGAAATGCGGCCAGGATCTGCAGTGGTGAAATTGCAAACTTGTCAGTTAGTTAGGTTATATCGGTTAGACGAGGACGAGGGTGGTTGAACTCTACAGTAAGATCCATACCACCATGAGTTAGACGATTGGCGATAAATATTGAGAAGTCACGATTTAATTTAATCGCCGTACACTTGTTTTTGTATTTACTTGTAGGTTCTGTATGAGCTGTGTATGCTCGCAGTTCCGATGTTCAATGCAGATGGAGGAATGGAACTAAATACGTTGATCCGATACGATCTACTAGTCAATTAATAAAAGCATATAAAGCAGTACGTGAAGTTCATAAATCTGTTAGACCAGGCTGGTCAGGCTTTATATCTCTGTTTTCTACAGAAAGGACTGCAAAGGAAGGCAGCACTGCTTAAGGATTGTTTGATACGTGTAGAGAAACCGCAGAATAAGCATTATCTGAATTTTAATAAGTTTCCCTCGGGTTGAGGAAAGAAAGTAGTTCCTTTCTTTTGTGTACTCGGTTCTAGACTAGAGGAGGCTTATCTCTGTGACTGGTAAGCATGGTTCATTTCTGAGGTCCTTATTTTCTGTAAAAAATTGAAGGAACACAAGCCAGGACGTAGGAGTACAATGGAAGTAGCCTATTACAGCATTTATCGAGTTCCTGACTTTTTATCTTAAGTGGGGGCATATATACTCTTATGTCCTCAAAGGAGCACAATTCCTAAAAAAAAGCCTTGGACCAAATGAATAAAGGTTTGGCCTGGTAAGCCAAAGTGGATGTTTGATGGATTCATTTAGTGCTTTCCTTGCAGAGCTGGGACTCGTAAGGGCTTTTAGGCGGAGTGCGATAACCTTGTTAGTTACTTTTTTCCATTTCCCTCTTAGAAAGTATAGAGAAAGTAGCAGAGACTTCGACGTGCTAGTTAGATGGGCGGATGACTGGGTAGAGGAAAAACACAACCTCTCAAGTGTTTATTCCGGAAGCCTATCAAAACCTAGCCTGGCCTTTACCGAAATTCTGTATGTCTAAGCATTCGCATTGGTGTTAGTTTTTTTTTTCTAAACCTATTTTATGATTCTTGATGACAAATAGCATGCAATTACTATACCTACTGATTTTTAATTAACAATATTTTATTATACTTAATCCAATTTGCCCTCAACTTTTTGCGTAAATTCCAAAAATCAGTGAGCCCACTCTGGCAAATGACTCCTTGACCCCTTCCGGCGGGGTCAAAGTGGGTTACAAATGGCATTTTCTGGAGATATCTACTATGGCTAATTTGTGGCATGCGGCACAAACAGTGGGATAGACTGCCAGCCTCACTAATATATCTCTAGAGCCCTCCAAATTTGGCGAGACCGCCGGTTCTGCTAAGGTATTTTCTTATTAAGTTTGGGTGATGACTGCCTACCTTGCAGACATGAGCCCGCCCAAGTCTATGTTCTATTCTAGCATCCAGTATGTATGCTATGTTATAGTGCAGTAGGATAGACTGCCAGCTTCACTAATATGTTTTTAGAGCCCTCCAAAGTTGGCGAGACCGCCAGTTCTGCAAGGGCATTTCCTTATTAGGTTTGGGTGATGACTGCCTACCTTGCAGACATGAGCCCGCCCAAGACTATGTTTTATTCTACCATCCTGTATGTGTACTATTTTATGGTGCAGTAGGATAGAGTGCCGGTCTCACTAATATTTTTGTAGAGCCCTCCAAAGTTGGCGAGACCGCCAGTTCTGCAAGGGCATTTCCTTATTAGGTTTGGGTGATGACTGCCTACCTTGCAGACATGAGCCCGCCCAAGACTATGTTTTATTCTACCATCCTGTATGTGTACTATTTTATGGTGCAGTAGGATAGAGTGCCGGTCTCACTAATATTTTTGTAGAGCCCTCCAAAGTTGGGTAGACCGCCGGTTCTGCAAAGGCATTTCCTTATTAGGTTTGGGTGATGACTGCCTACCTTGCAGACATGAGCCCGCCCAAGACTATGTTTTATTCTA
>JAQFZY010000478.1:0-27009 GCA_034696285.1 Hypogastrura burkilli | reverse complement strand
ATTGAAATGACAGTTGGGGCTTTAAGAGGATCCGTCTTAGCTGGGTTCGTCACATTGATTACGAGCGGTATCTCTGAACATTCAGAAAAAAAGTTACTCGAATACGCGTATCGCTTCAACTGTAAGCCATACAATGATCGCTAGAATTTACGGATTCTTTGTACTTACGCATGCACTTAGTTTCAAAGTCGCTGGCATCATTTGAAGCCATGGCCTCTGCACTTTGTGGATCGTAGATCTCAGACACTTTGACCACCTTATCATATGAAATCTCCTTGTCAACTACGTCTCCCAAGGTGTAGTCATATCGGAACTTATAGTAGTTTCGTCTGAGAGGAAGCCTGCTTTTGAATTTAAGTTTCTGTCCGTCCTCCTCGTAAACGTCCTGATTAATTTTCTTGTGACAGTTGATGCGAGCGGGGTCAATGAGCGGGTTAACCTTGAAGTAGTCCCAGCCCCCAAGTGTTGCCAATGTAGGCTTCAGCATTGTGTATTGGGCCGTCCAGCCGTAGGGTCTCTCTTTTTTGGACGTGTGCTGGAGTGACCATTCGTAAAACTCTTCGGGCCGATGTCGGAAGAAAGTGTAGTGATAGGTCATATCCCAACTAGCTGTGAATTGAGTATTGTCCCAAACACTCATACACTGAGATAGATAGGAGGATTGTATTCTGTTTGTGTAGTATAAATCCCCGGGACGACCGCTAGGATTAGTAAGGCCTCCAAATGCCTGGTAAGAGAGGAATGTTGTATCATTTTAATGAACCGAGCATAACAAAACCGTGAAGAGGAACTTACAGAGTCATCCCAGGCCCATACGGAGGTGGTGTGGTTCCTCCTATATGCTGCTGAACGACCGGCAACGTAGTACGGAACGGAAGGATCGTCCTCGTAGTACCTTCTACACTCTACTGTTGATGGTCGACGTAAAACAGGTATACTGGGGGTGGAAATGGGAGCGGGATACCGATCTTGGTCATACTTATCTGCCTTCCAAAACTCGTAGTACATGGCCACGGCCGAGCCTAGACCATGTTTTAAGTTGTTACTCGTCTGCAATACGAGTTGTTCCGTCTTATATTCGGTGGCGAAAATGAAAGGCGTATTGATTAGCATGCAGTATCGTGGGTTCCTGTATCTCGTCCGTCTGCCGTTGTAGTACTTTGTGCCGCTGCTCTGTTCCACAATGAGGGCTCTGTGATTAATAAGTGAGCAGTAATGTTAAATTTCAACATTTATGCTGATTTTAAACCTCTTTTGGACATGTAGCGGTACTTACAGTAAATGTATCCTATGACTTACGCAAAATGAAGTTCGGTTGCAAAATATGAGGAATGCTGTGCGAAATGCCAAGTTGCATGAACTTCAGTGAAGCTTTCACCCTCGGGGACGCCATACATGAACAATCCAGGTTGCTGTATGTATATATGTAGATACAAAGCACACATTAAATAATGTGTTCAAATTCAAAGCCCAACTTAACTGCACAACATTTAAGGCTCCCTTAGTTTCCCTTACCGTGACTGATCTCATTGGGGTGAACATGCAGGGCATCGCATTCTCCTTGACTCCATTCACAAGCTCACAGTTGGATGACTTGCAGGTACAAGAGGCTCCGCAGGGAAAGTCCGAATTAAAGTCACCAATCGGAAGGCCCAAGCTGTCCCGAACTTCCAACATGACCCATCTCATTCTGCCCGTCGCACAGTTCTTCGCTGACCTCACAATGTTCTCCTTCCGGACATAGATTGTGATATGGAGCCAGTTGTGGAGCGTCAGCCGGTTTACCTCGATTTGCGTCACTTCAATAAAGTACGGATTTCGACACTTGGGGTCCGGCTGATTTTCCGGGATGGCGGGCCTATAGTAGTGTCCCAGGTGCTTGTCCCCTTTCCGGAAAGTTGAGCCCAAGTACTTCGGATCGCTAAGTGACCTGATCCTTGGGCCAGTGTCCTTTGGGTATATCAAGCGTGTTCTTCGAATGTGAAAGAAATTGTCTGTTGCTCTCCTCCATTTAATAAAAAATAAGGCTTCCTCGGCATTAGTTGGATCTGCTGTTGGTGGCAATTTTACGAATGGCAGGGGATTAAGATTGTGTAATTTCGGCTGATCTGGGTCTTCAACGCCGTTTTGTTTTCCCATTAATACTAATTTTTCTTGGAGGCCGATGTTCGTGACTTCCGGCAGAAAGTAATTCATCTGCGAATAGTCTTTGGCATAGACGTGTGACCCAATGTCAAACTCGTACTCGGCGAGCTCTTTCATGTGAATCATATTAATGTGATTTAGTAATTCCGGTGAATTACGATAGTGCTTCCCACTAATACAAAAGGAGTTTCCCTCGAGCGGCAGAGCGTCCATTATGGGCTTTTCATCGTCCTTAGCCTCGATCCAGCCCGTCTTGTTAATGAAACTGTTGTCATGGGCATCATTGTCAGAGATGTTGAAGAAAATGCCAATAGAGCTCATAATATCCTGCAAGAAATCAAATTCAAAACCAGTGCAAAGTTCAGGTTTAGTCTTCGATTCATAAGTGATCGTCTTACTGCTTATCTTACCAGCTGATGATGCCGCCTGTTAATGAGTTTTCGATCCCAGCAACCAGGATTCTTGTTAACTGGATGCTTGATACTTTTGGATCTATCTACATTGTAATTATTACTAAGGTTGATCCAATTCTTCACATGGGGACATGTTCCGAGGCTCACGGAGCAGGCGAGGAGGAAGCAGCTCATTCGAAGAACACGCATGGTCGCCATTGTGGATCCTGGGATTGTTAGGCATAATTCATCATTTCATTCATAATAATTAGAGCATATACAACACCTACCAAAGACTAAAAAATTACATAGTACTCCGGGTCATTAAACTTTGAACTGTGTGTCAAGGACTCATTTTAAGCCGGGTAATACGAACAATTGATCAGGGTGAATGGGTTGGAGTCGGTTTAGTGGTCTTTCGGGATTTTTCTAAGTACTTTGTTGCCTCACTCTGTTGCCTCATCGGTGTTGCCAGGTGTCTGCAACTGTTGTTAGCCTCACTCCAAACATTGTTGCCTTACTCTGTTGTTGCCTCAATCTGTTGTTGCCTGACCCCCTTCTGTTGTTGCCTCACCCCCTTCTGTTGTTGCCTCAATCTGTTGTTGCCTCACCCCCTTCTGTTGTTGCCTCAATCTGTTCTGGGGGTGAGGCAACAACAGATTGAAGCAACAACAGAGTGAGGCAACAACAGTTGCAGACACCTGGCAACACCGATGAGGCAACAAAGTGAGGCAACAACAGAGTGAGGCAACAAATTACTTAGAAAAATCACGAAAGACCACTAAACCCGACTCCAACCGGGTGAATGAACCCACTCCATAAAGCGAAGTTCACTGTACTGATCGAGTTCATTCATCCTGGATTCAACAGGAGTCACACTTTCTGACATGTAACGACTTTACGAGTTGGAACTCCATGAAGTTACTCCCGTCACACCGTTGAGTATGCCGACGGCTTGTCCTACATAATATTGACATTGACACTGAGTGGTGCCTAGCACCTGGCACTACAGTACTCGTCAGTTGAAAAAATCGACACAAAATATAATATAAAATAGAAACAGGAACGACATTCATGCACCAATTATTGTTACGCAGCTCTCAGAAATGCTGCGGACCCTAAAGGCCGCAAATCTTTTGTGACCAGTGACCCGCCCTTTCCTGAATAATTCCAATGCATATGCATGCTTAAAAGTGTTCTTACCTACCGCGTCCGCTTTAAACACTGAGCGGTTGAGTTGGAGGATGTTTCGAAGTACCTATACAGCTCCGACGCCTTATGTTGTCTATCCCATAAATACACTGAAATGAAAACCAAAAGCTATGAACAAATAATTTTCTTCGCGCTTCGAACGAAGAGCACGTCCTGTCAGTCCGAGATCCTAGGAAGGAATGAGAGAAGGCCTGACTTCTCCGTTGTTTACACACAGCTGTCAAGGTCATTCAACTCGGTACTGCGCTTCTGCAAACCAACCATATTCGGACTTCGGAAACGTAGTGCAGCGTAAAGCGTAAGAAGGTTCAATGACCTCGCCTAGATTCTTAATACCTCGGTTCTGTCAGTCTTGGTGGCTAAAAGCCTGGTATCTCGTGTTTAATACTTCAAACTTTACCACAGACAACGATGCTTATGCTGACCACACATTAGGTAGTTTATAGTTGAAGTATTATGGATCCAAATAATTACAATTAAATTTTACACTTCGATATCTATTTCTCATCCAATCGATCCCTTAGTACGAGCGTGTGGGGCTTGGGCAGCAGGACAGCTGCAGTGTAGTACTCAATCTTAGGCAGCGGACCGTTTGGGTCTGTCCCAACGATGAATCTTTGGAAGAGGGAGGTCATGAAAAGGAACAGCTCGTCCCGAGCCAGGGTTTCTCCTAAGCAAACTCGCTTTCCTATATAAGGGAAATCAATGTTAGCTTGAGGACATAGGGACCATTACAACTATATTAACTATACCTGTTGAGAATGGCATGAAGGCCTCGTGCCGAACGACCTTTGACCCATCCTCAGATAGGAAGCGCTCGGGACGGAAAGTGTCGGGATCCCCCCAAACCTTCTCATCCTTCATGGCGCAGTAGAGGTTGGGAATGATGAGCGTGTCCTTGGGAATGAAGTAGCCCTTGAAGTGGACGTCTTCAGTGGCACGGTGCTGAACGGCGAGGGGGACCATTGCACTATACCGCATCACTTCCATGATAACTGCCTCCGTGTACGGCATTCTGTGGATTATGCATTGTAAACTTAATCAGCCAACTTTTCGGAGTATGCGAGGTCCTTTGAAGTTAAATGCCTTACGCTGGACGATCTGAGAGGGAAGGAAGTCGTGAAATCCCAACAATTTTCTTGATTTCATCATACAGCTTCTCTTGCTTCTGCCCATTGAGCGCAAGGAGGAGGAAGGCCCAGGCCAGCGTCGTGCTCGTCGTTTCAGCCCCGGCCACGAATAGGTCCAACATTACGATCGTTAGATTCCGTTCTAGAAGATAAATCAGAATTTTTAATGTGTTGATTTAAAATACGTGTTTTGGTAAAAATCTATATTTTTTGGCAGGATTAAATACCCATCATGGTTCTGTACCTCCTTCCTTCCCATAGAAGCTTGACTTAGTGTCGACAGTCCTCCGGATTTCCGCCAAATAGACGTCAATGAAGTCCCTGGCCGCGTTCTCCTGGAAGGAGCCCTTGTGGCTCTCAATGCTGTCCTTCATGAACTGAATCGTCTTGAGATGATTCGCCTTCCGCTCCTCTATTGGCTGCCCGCCGAATATGAACGGGATGATTCTCTTGAAGAACGGAAAGAAGAGTCCAACTGACACGGCCCGAGACTGTTGGATCCCGCTGAATAGAAAGGTTTAGTCTTAGCTTCAAAGGCCCAGAAAGAGATCAAGTGTTTGAGGCCTACCTCGTTAGGCGCTTGATCAAGTCGCCCAATCTTGGGTCCGTATGCGGATACCGCTGGCCCGTCACAATGGACCAAAGTGCATTCAGGACCGCCGCATTGAACTTGTTCTGGGTCGAAATGGGCTTCCCAACGTCCTTCTTAAAGGCTTCGACTAGTTCTTGGATCTCGTCATGGACCAGGCCCTCCATTGACTTCTTCCCGAAACCAAAGTCTCGAAGGTTCTTAAGAATGAATCGTCGCTGTAATACAAAACGGGCTAGATTACATACATTGTTTGTATTTGACATGTTAGTTTTAGTTAATGTTGTAGCGCTTACCTGCTCCACCCAGTCCTGACCATCCAAGAAAATTACTCCTGAAAAGAATGGATATTAAAAATTAAAACTACCACCAATTAATTCGGAATCCATCACCAATTACAGCAAATTATTCACCAAACATTTGAACCTAATCATGAGCACAAGATTTTTTATTTTACAATAATGAACGGAATTGAAATTCTCTTGAAATATTTCAGAACCTTGCCTTGGTGAGGAAATTTGCTCTAATTGGTGAGAGATTTCGAATTAATTGGTGATCGCTTAATTGTTCCTCGAAATATTGTACTACAGGTACAAAGAACTATAAAGTCCTACCTCCAGGCTTCCCACCCGCTCGATCCTTGAGCTGCTCAAACTGGGCGCGCCCTGTAAAGGCGCTCTCGTTCAGTGCCTCCCGAATAAGCTTGTAGTCATTGATGACGACGGCAGGAACGGAACCAAAGTCAACGGAAAAGATGTCACCGTACTTTTTCCGCATTTCCATAAAGGTCTTGGCCGGCTCCTGGGAGAGCTGATGTAAGTTACCAATTATTGGAAGCCGTGGCGGACCTTCAATTCCAAGGTTGTAGTTATATTTTTTACAGTTGCGCAAATTCGTGCTCTGATGCAATATGACTTACCTGGCGGGTAGTTCCGCGGTCGCCTTGATTTAAAGTAGTACAGGACCCCAAGAAGCGTTATTAGCCCGACTAGGAGCTCAATTGTGGAAACTTCCATGTTGATTATGTAGGTCTGGATCTGAAATTAATTTGGACTCTTGTATCTTCAAAGAAAGTACTGCAGAATGTATAATTAAGCTATTGTTGTGCTGACTATTTTAGAAATTCTAACTCTTAAACTGTGGGCAGTATTACCGGGGAACTAAATTGTAGACTGTATTTATATTTTCTGCAGACGCATTGTAAGCGTATAGAAGTCAGTATCAGTGTTTTCCTTCCGTAGGCGTATCAGCGCAGATACACGGGCCTGAAGCATGTGAGGAGGGACAGCGTCATAAGTCAGAAGATCTTCAGTGCTCGTGAGGATGAGTAGGAACTGTGGTTCAAAATAAAACTATTGTTTTTAACTTCAGGGATAAAGATAACGTGTAACTCCATTATTGTTACAGGCGTAACAGTGTAAATTGATTGATATTGACGATGAAGGCTATAATGACAACCACTAACTCTCAATTAAAAAATAAATCATGGGTTCGTAGCGTAAATAGTGAATATCGGATTATTTACTCAATAAAATGTGATTTGTAGTTTGTAGCATTAGTCACTTCAGGACTTCAGCTGTATCAAATATAGAATTTAATGATTAGGACAACAAATGCATTGTGACCGTAAACAGAAACAAAGGGAAGCGGTATTATTTCCTATGAGAGAAAAGGTGTCATATTGTACTTGGCACTTACAGATATTTGAACTTTGTCCACATTTTTATTGTCGACTCTATTTGCATGAGTGCAGTACAAAAAAAACCTGCTGCAAAATTCAAAATTAGATAAGGCTATCTTGGTGTATTGTTTGGATTTTGAATTTTTTCTTTTAAAAAAAACACAGAGATAAATTAATACAATTATTTATGCACTCCAGATATTCCCCCTTAATCCGTATTTTTTAAGTTTCTACTATTTTTCAGCATTTTTTATCACTTTCTATCATTTTACTGATAAAAATTCTCGCTCTCGCTTTGTTCGTTCCTGAAAAGTGCCAATTTATTGTGAGCTATTAGAATGTTGTGAATGGCGAAAAGTATAAGAAGTCGTTTATTTGGCATCAGGTATAAATGAATTAATTATGAGATTATGAACACTATAAACTATAGCAGACATGGGTTATATATTACTGCGGATATCGTAATTTGTATTATGTAGATATTGACCACTGAGACCTGAGAAATACTCCACAGAAAATATTTGCACATATTTAAACCGATTGTACTTGGTCTGAAATCTGAAATGTGTTCAAATCAGCGGGCCATTATTGTGCTGGTATTGTAATAATTGTAGTTGAACTTTCTAGCGTAAGGCTTGAAGTCGGCGTGACCGTCGGCTCTTTTGTTACGCTAAGTGCTGGCGTGACCTTTGATCCCTCTGTTGGTATAACCGCTGGTGTGACCTTGGGTCCTTTTGTTACGGTAAGCGCTGGCGTGACCTTGGGTCCTTTTGTTCCGGCAACCGCTGGCGTGACCTTGAGTCCTTTTGTTACTGTAACCGCCGGCGTGACCTTGGTTCCTTTTGTTACTGTAACCGCTGGCGTGACCTTGGGTCCTTTTGTTACTGTAACCGCTGGCGTGACCTTGGATCCTTTTGATACTCTAATCTCGGGCGTGACCGGCTTGGTCCCTTTCGTCCCACCAAACTGCGGCGTCAGCTGATCCGGGTCAATGGACTTGAGGATCTCCGCACTCCATTCTTGCTTATTATGACCAAAGAGCCGGACCCGCTCCCTGGACACGGAGGATACGAGCGGTAGGATGAAGTCCACGATGGCCTGAGCCGCCCGTGGAACTGGAATATTAAAGCATTAGTAATTTTGATCCGCATAAGTTTGCAAAAAAAATTATGAAAAAAGCTATATTTGTATTGTTGATTGTATATCTCACTGTTAATAAAGTAGGCGTGCTTTAACGATGCAGGGAAATGATTCTCGTTCGTCTCGAGCAATGTTGTGAGGAGAGAAATGCCTATCAAAACACAGATTAAAGTTTGCTCAAAATAGGCTACAATTTAAAGGATCCCGATTTAATTCCAAATCTCTCATCAATTGAAACAGATTTCCGCACCAATTAAGGGAAATTACTCACCAATCATTTGAAACTTATTACGAGCAAAGATTATTCATTTTACAATAACTAACGGAATTAAAATTCGCTTATTTGGAATATTTCAAAACCTTGGTGAGGAAATCTGGTCTAATTGGGGATCCTTTAAATCTTCCTCCTTAAAATATGCTTATTAATTAAAATCCAAGGGATTGGACTCACATCCAATGCAGGCATGCTGCCGAAGGTTAAACCCGTTCAGGTCAACAATAATGACGACCCGGTGGACATGGAGGCCCTGGTTCTTCCTAATGTCCCGCACCGTCTTGGCCCCCTTCTCGAAAATGTACCAGATCATTCGATGGAGGCGGGGGAGGTTCCCCGTGAGGGCCAGCCGCCGGGAGTCGCATTTCCCTATTGTGATCGTGATGACTGTGGGTGGGATAAGGTGCCAGAAATTGTAATTATATAATAAATACAGAAATCACCAAAACAAGGTAAAGGTGTAAACATTTTAATTTGTACGAATCTGTTATTTGTTTTCTTATTCTTTTTTATTCTTATTGTTGTATTCATACTTGGTCTCTGGTCCTGATCGTGCCCATCAATGGCATAAGGGCAGAGCTTCTGAATGTCCGTGAAGTCCTCCTCTAGAATCCTGTCAATTCGATTGGCTTTCCGCCATCTGTACGACTGTAGAATGAAAAAGCGGGTTTAGATGTATTTAGAAAACTTATTTGTATTAGATTAGTAATAGTATTTATTTGTATTAGACCCAGAAAACGGCCAATGCGCGTCGAAACTAGGCAAGAGCCGAAGTTACGACTTTTCGAAACTTGACTGTTATAACCTAACCGAACTTAGCTTAAGCTAACGCAACCTGGTGGTATCATTAGAATTTAGTTTGGTTAGGCTACCTCAAAGTTTTCGGTCAATGGTCGGTTCTGAAAAATGAGCCCAGAACTAGTTATGGCTATTTCGGGGTTGGGGTGTAAGGCGAATACAAAATGCATAAATGTGATTGGGTCTTACATTAAACGCAATGATAGAATTACTGTGTAGCATATTATTTGGCCATGAATTTCCAATAAAATCCGGCAAAATGCTACAAGTATCCAAACCCCGAATTTCCAATCAAATTCCCCAAGAATTCCCAGAATGTGGATAATTTGTGTTTTTAAAGTATCGAAAGAACTCGGACAAATTTTTTGAAGTTGAAACCCTGAAATTGGCATTTTCTATGAGAATCCGCCACAGTAACCGGATTTAGATTTCGAATATTACATAAAAGGACCTGTCTTAGGATTAGGATATTTATAAAGGAACCGATTTGGTATATAAGTTCAAATACTTACATTTTACATACAAAGTAATTATTCTTAATCATATAATTATAGACATTTTTACCCTCCGAATCTTCTCCGCCGCCGCGTTCAAGTCGAAATGCTGATCTAAGAGTTAAAAAAAAATCCCATGTTTACAGTATAGTAAAATTTGAAAATATTCAGACATCGAGTCCTCAACTTAAACTTACCTCGAATCCATCGGACCAAGTACTCATCCGTTTTCATGTAATCCATGTACAGCTCGTTCCCCATGATCGCTCTTAGCTTCAATATAAATATATTCAGGAAAATTATATTCAAAATCTTACTTATTTTTGGGCTGCATTAATTTGATCCCAATTCCTTACCTTATCCAGTGCCACTAGCTCCTTGGCCGAAATGAGCCCATCCTTGTCCCCTTCGGCCTGAACATCCGTGACACAGGACAATGCGAAGAGTATAATAGAGAGCCTAGCAAATATAGCCATGTCCATTCCCAAGAGCTACCTGCCTTAATTAATCCCGGCCGGAATCTTAAACAATACTAAGCCGGCCTCAAGTTGAGATTCGCTGAGTCTTGATCACCAGTGAGTCAGAATTCAGTAGGCGCAGTAAGGAACCATGAACTGGCCCGTCCTTGATCATAATGGCAAAGTACGTACAAGTCTTGCATGTTTCTTCTCAGTGACAAAGTGTTTTTGAAACTACACGCTTATCCCCTTTTTTTTCCTTCCCGTAGGACTTTGGAACATTCCCGACTCCCACAATTCGCAAATCTGCAGGTGAGGAGGTACACAGGATAATTTTTTTGCATTATATAACCCGCAGGGAACGAAGGTAGGTACTTTCAAGAGCATTTCCGAGGCCTGGGTAAACTTGTAAGGTAGGTAAGGACTCTCACTTGAATTTAATAGACATGATGCATATCGAGTTCGAGCTCTCTCAAGCACGGCATGGATGTTTACAATAATCCCTGTGCAGTAAACTACTATTAAGGTAAGGAGAGTGGGAGTTAGTCATAGTTCAGGGAAGGATTAGTAATGAGATCCAGTCTAAATGATGAGATATCAAATTACGAGGCAGGTTTTCCTGTTTTTGTCCTACAGACGTCTAACGAGGTAGCTAATACATATTTAGTCAAGGTGGACGTCCCATTACTTTGGGTTCCCAGCCGAGTTCCCATTATTGAATTTCCATACAATTAAGATTTGTATGAAGTAGAGCTCAACCTGTTACGGCACGTATTTATATATGGAAACTACATATATGTACTATTATAATACATTATACTAATAGATACAAATTAAAAACCCGGGATCAATTAGTGACAAATACTATAATTCTATTAAAGATTCCCGGATTTCTGAATGTATTAATTTAATTGTTTTGAAAATTTTGCCAACTTTGTAACATTTACAATTTGTAATATTATATGTATTCGCTTCTAGCTACAAACCGTAACATAGTATGTTATGTAGGTAGAGGTAGATATATACATATTTAAATCAGTCCAAATTATTGGGCTCCACCTTGGTAGCTTCTTTTGGTATAAACAAGGAAATCAGGATTATCTAATTTTTTCAGCTTCTCCAATTTTTCTTCACACAAAGCCGCATTTCAAGATATTGTATACCTATACTTATTTCTGGTAGTAGTAGTTACTAATTAGCTTTTGACTTTGGAATTTCAGGCTTCAAAGCATTCCTTTCTAATAGTCCCTATTGCCTTTTCCTAGATTTTTTAGTTTTACTCACGTATTAAGTCTTAACCTATTTATGTACATATAACTATCTACATAGGATTCTTACTTCATTTATTTAAGCACTGTGTACATATTGAGTTTGGACGTATTATGGCTAACTAATTGGACAATACTTTAGCCAAAGTAGTGAAAGAAAAAAGAAAAACAAGAACGGTGAATCAGATGCATCTTGAAACGCACATATTGTGTTAGGATATATGTATATTATCCAAATCCAGCCTACAGACACAAAGGGATTTGAGTTAAAATTAACTTTAATCTGCAGTCAACAAGCTTGGCTCTGTAAAGAATGGCGGTCAGCGTGTAAGATGTAGGCACCAGCGTATTCGTCACTGCTGCTGACTTAATTAAAGGTGGAGATACTTACTGGATTTAAGGTGTCAATAAATCCTTATTTCTACCTTAACAACTTAAGTACCTACCTATGTATTATATCAACACTTCCTGAGTACGTATTAATTTGTCCTTGCATTTAATTTCGAGGTTATAGCAGTAAATATGAGGCGAAAAGGAATTAAGGAAAATCAGTATTAAGACAGGTTTTTGCCCAATGGCATATATGCAGAAACCACAAACTACCCTTACTCAACAATTAACTACCTGGACCTGTAGTAGAGGGTTGAGCAAGGACTGGTAGGTATCTTTCTAACAAGCCTCAATTGGATTATACATATGTACTAATATTCGTAAATTAAAGTTATTTAAGATGCAGTTTTGTTCCGGGTTGAGATAGTTCTACCGCTCCTCATAAAATTACTAGCTATAACCTTTAGGCACTGAAATTTATCTTTTTAACCTTACCGTTTTTTATATGCTCGACTTTCAAAAACAATCCAACCCTTCCTGGAATAACGCGTATTACATCTTGAATTAATATTACTACATTTCATTTTAATAATACAAAATACCACATTGAACTGAATTTAGAGCTAGACATTTAGAGTCTAGGTGAGACTCTGGTTCCTCCATATTGGATTGAGAGCTGGTCCGGGCTAATGTTCTTCAGGAGGCCTGCCTTCCATTCCGCCCGGTCGTGCCCATAAAATCGTGTAATTTCTCCAGACTTTTGGGAAACAAAGGGACGGAGCAGATTTAGGAGCGTTTCTCCAGCCCTGGGCACTATAAGAAGAATCCGATATTGATTTTTTAATTGTTTTAATATTATTTTTGCCCTCAAAAATTTATACTTTAGTCCAAAACAAAACCAACAGGTGTTGGACAGAAATGCTTTGGTCGGTTTATACCGGATTCATACCCGATTCATATTCCGTACCCGAACTGAGCCATATTTTTGCTAACATTTAGATTGTCTCATTTCCATATTTTTTGTTTGGGCTAAAGTATATATTTTTAGGCGCATTGAATATACAATGCTTCCAGCAAACCCTTTTGTAAATACTCACCATTTATAAAATGAGCTCTGTAGATATATTCCGGGTAGTGACTTTCATAGGTCGTAAGCAGGGTTGTCAGCAGCGGCAAACCTGAAGATATTACGTCGGTCTCTATTAAATAAATTATGACAGGTATTTTAACTTCAATATTTCTTGATACTGCTTATACTTACATCTCAGGCAGCCATGTTGCCTCAAATTGAACCCTCCAACGTCAATAATCAAAACACCGTCCCGCACATTTTTCCCTTCCTCCGTTTTCCGGATACTTCGAACGGCTTGAGCTGCTTTCTCGATCGTGTAGAATATGTTCCGGTACACCTTGTCAATGTTCCCCGATATGGCCAGCCGTCGGGCATCACACTGTCCCACTGACATTGTCACAACTGCATGTACACACATATACATATACGTAACAAATGTTAGCTTCTGGTTTGGCTTCATATTTACTGGAAATATTTAACTTACTTGGACGGAAGTCCCGGTCATGCCCATCAATGACCACAGGGCACGCTCTGTTAATGTCCCGAAAGTCCTCCTGAAGAATGCTATCAATACCGTTCTCCTTCCGCCATTTAAGGGACTGGGAAGGCAAAGTGTCAGTCAGAATCATATAGTTTATTTGTTTATAAAAATTAGACATTCTCGAATCGTTCTTAATCGGAGCGGAATATTACTTACTTTTTTGAATTTACTATGTGCTTGATCCAGGTTAAAATTGGCATCTGTTAAATGTTCACTTCAAAATTAATTCATTTTCCACTTATTCATATACGGATTTGGAATTTAATACGTCCCAAAAAGTATGCCGAAAATAAAATATGAGAAATGAGCAAATCTAGATACTATTTATGTTATAAAAGGACTATGGCTCAGGTCGGGTATCCGGATATTATCCGGATATCAATTCGGTATAAACCGATGGAGAATTTGTGTCCAACATTCATACACTTGCATATATTCTGTTTCGGGCTAAAATCAACACTTTTTTTCGGCAGCACTAATATTAATTAATTCAGAAGGACGTACCCCGCAACCAACGAATAAGGTAGTCATCCTCCTTCATGAAGTCCTGGTACAGGGCGTCTCCGACAATAGCTCTAAACTATGAAAATATGACAAAGCGTTAAGTGTTGCGTTTTGCATAATAACGTCAGTTAGCATTATTAATTCAAATACGTAAATTTTAAACTACATGCAATAATTAGGTTTGTCCGTTAGTTTGTGTTCTACTGACCTTAGCTAATGCATCTTTCTCCTTCCCACTATATTCGGCTCCAAGGGTTGAATCAAGAATGAACAGGATAAAGCTAAAACAATATTGAAACCGAATAATACCCCGCATTTTCGGTAGCTATATTTTGATTGACTTTGAGCCTGCGGAGTCCGGAGTCTTCTACTTAATATTATTTTCGTGCCAAGTGCCAACTTTTCCTTGAATGCTGGAAGCTGGAAACTGGAATGTGAAATGGAAATGCTATCCTTGTGTATAATTTCATGAACCTGCTTTGCTTTTGCCGCCTGTCAAGGTTAATTCCAATAACCTTCACAGGTTCAGATTCAATAATAATGTGAAGATGAACCATCACAATGCCTAATGCAGGTTTTTGGATTTTTTTACTCTCCATATATAAGATTCATACTTAATTATTAGTTTTCCCAAAAATATATTTAATTGAGCCAAAACAGGATATTCAAATGAAGGCAATATTTTGTGGTAACATTAAACAAATTCGTGATATCGAACTACAAATATATACATATAACTCCATGCACCGAAGAGTTAATAAGAATTGTTTAAAAGGCGTGAAGCCTTAGTTCCTCCAAATTGTGGCGGGAGCTGATCTGGGCTGATTTCCTTTAGAATTTCCGCCTGCCACTCCGCCTTGTCGTGCCCGTAGAACCTGGCAATGTCTCGTGACCTCTGAGATAGGAGCGGTAGAATGAGGTCAATGACGCCTCGGGCCAGGCGTGGGACTGTTCCAATTTAAATAAGTATGAATTTAAAATTAATTGACATTGGGATAAACTTCTTCTGTTTATACCATTGATGAAGTAGGCGACCTCCATGTATTCGGGATAGTGGTTCTCATACGTTTCAAAGAGTGTTAGGGATAATGGCAAACCTGAGCAAAATAAATAAATACAATATTAGCCGGTAGTAACGTCACGAGTCACGACAAAATCATCTAAAATAGTGTGATTATTAATTTACATCGTATGCAAGAATGCTGCCGTAGATTAAAGCCGCCTACGTCCGAAATTAAGAGTCCGGTCCGGACGTCTAGGCCGGTCCTGTTCCGGACCTCCAGCAATTTTGCAAGAATGGTTTCGGTGGCCCAAAAAATGGCACGGTGGACTTTGGGAATATTCCCTTGGAGTGCAATTTTCCGAATGTCACATTTGCCCAGTGAAAATGTAAGGACTGCGAGAGAAAGTAAAGTTACGGGTCAGGGGTCAAACTGCTGGTGATCGAGTTTGAACTTACTCGGTCTATGCTTCCTGTCCGCGCCTTCCAGTCCAAAGGGGCACATTTCAATTAGTGATGAAAAATCCTCCTCAAGCACTAAGTCAATGCGATTGTCCTTTCGCCATTTGAGGGACTGTAAAATAGCAGTTTATTTATCGTCAGAAATTATAATTATGCATTTAAATTATATATAATCCCTAGCTATAACTCTACACTATCTTTAGAATCAAACGCATTATGTAAGGAGCAAAACACTTGTCCTCAAATCGTGTAAAGCGCATTGCACTTGGCCTCAAATCGTGTAAAGCGCATTGAGCTTGGCTTCAAATCGTTTAACGCTTACAATTACAGTACTTGGTCTCAAATCGTGCAAAGCGCAAAAGCACTTGCCCGCAATGAGTACAACGGGCAAAAACGCTTGGTCTCAATTTGTGTAACGCGCAGAAGTTCTTGGCCTCAATTTGTGTAACACGCAAAAGTACTTGTCCTCAATGTGTGTAACGCGTAGAAGTACTTGGCCTCAATTTGTGTAACACGCAAAAGTACTTGTCCTCTATGTGTGTAACGCGCAGAAGTACTTGGCCTTAAATCGACACAATCCATTTAATGCGCAAAAGTACTTGGCCTCAAATCGGCCACAACCTATATAGCGCGCAAAATTACTTGGCCTCAAATCGTTTAAGGCTCAAAAACACATGCCCGCGGAAAAGCACTTGACCTCAATTCGTGTAACGCGCAAAAATACTTGGCTTCAATTCGTATAGGCACAGTAGTCAATCCGTATAAAGCGCAAAGGCGCTTGGCCTAATTTCGTGTAAAGCGCAGTAGTAGTCAAACGGTTAAAACATTTGGCAACAATTCATGTAGACCGGAACGCCAGTCAAATGATAGAAACACTTTGCGCAATTTAGCCCAAGTGAATGTATGGCGCTATAGTGGTCGAATTATCTACGACGTTGGGTTCAACTAACGTAAATTGGAATATTTAAATAAATCAACGTAGGAACCTTTGGGTACCTACTACCTTTCTTTGCGCTGGGAATTCTGATTTTCGGGACTAAACGAGTTTCCAATTACCAAACGGTTTAAATTCAATTAATACCAATCGAATCGCAAACTTACTTGTGTAATAAAGGCCGTATAAATAAATTATGAAACTTACGTTTCGTAGCTTCTGACTCGCTGCAACAAGGTCATAGTCCTTATCTGAAAATGTTGCAGGAGAAATGAAATGTTTTGCGGAAAACTTCAAATGAACTAAATTAATGCCTTCAGCAAATTTATTACCGCTTAGGAATGTATTAATCACCAAGCACCGTTAAAGTATGTCATTACGAATTCACAAATTAGAAGCCAATAAATACGTTTCATGCGTGGAATTAATGTATGAGTTTGCATTGGCGTATATACAAATAGCATAAGTACCTCGAATCCATCGAATCAAGTAGTCATCCTCCTTCATGTAGTTCTGATCCAACATGGCGTCCGGGATCATTGTTCTAAACTGAAATTCCAAAAGACGCAAATTAACATGTTTAATTAGATAGTTTTAACAAATGTCTTTTGAATTTGCAGGTACCTGTTTCAGTGCGTCTTTCTCCTTCTTTGAATAGTTTCCATCAATTTCTGCCCTTGCAGTAAATATCAATATGCTGGAAATGACGCTGAACTGAAGGACTGATTGATACATTCCTGGTCAACTATTCACAAGGATCACAGTCACAGGTGAAACAATTATGGACAACTAATACTTAATACCCTAATAATTATTCTTTATTCAATTTTAAATGTTCCTAATCCTAACAATGTAAGTTGTAGTCCTCTACGAACTGCGAATGCGAACCTTCCCTGCGTGACCTCGGGGCTACGACTGAGGTGTGGAGTCAGACACAATGACAAGTAATACTAAGGTGGTCCGGATGACAATAAGGAAAATGTGACGTGCTATATACTATGTACATTTTCTGCTGGAACAGGCTTCGTCCAAGGACATCGGATACGATGCAGGTGACCCTGGTCCTGGTCATACCATACCTAATATACTTCCGCAATAATATATGTATACAGGAAGTCTTAAGTCTAGGTCAGTTTGAAGTTTATAATTTGAGTAGTCCAGTTGAGCCCCATTATCATCCAATGTGGCGGCCAATCGTCAAAATTGTTTCGGCATTTTTGTCTGGTCTGCTAAGTCCTCTGCATGCTCATGTAGGCCAATGACGTTGTTTGCTTCGATTCACAGTATTATGTAGGTACGCTCTGTAATTTTAATTAATATAATAAAAAAAGTAGAAGTACTGAGTCATATACACAAGTTATCTTGTTCGCGTCCAGTATAGTGACGTCTTGACCTTTATATAAGTCAATCTGATACATAACATGTTGCATGCTTCACATTAACTTAAGTAGATATTATGCATGATAGTACAAGCTTGTATTCTTCAAAGGTTTCGTACGGGTTAGATAAGTAGTATTAACTTAATCATTAATAATACTAATATGGCTGAAACCAAACACTAATAGTAAATACCTTATATTGGTAATTTGAGGTAATTTGTTATACAGGTCCCACACTGACGTCCGATACGAGAACTGGGAATATAGTACATAGTAATATCCATGACTCTAACTAAGTTAATAGAATTTGTTTTCAAAGGCGTTGTTTGGTCCCTTTAGTACCTCCAAAGATTGGCAGGAGCTGGTCCGGGCTGACTCGGCTTAGAATTTCCGCCTGCCACTCCGCCTTGTCATGCCCGTAAAACTTGGCAATGTCTCGTGACCTCTGGGAGATGAGCGGGAGGAAGAGCTCAATGATCCCTCGGGCCAGGCGTGGAACTGTTTAAATGGATTATTTGCGAATTATTGATTATTCCTAGAGTACAATTAACAAGAATAACAACTTGTGCGTATATCCAGAATAATCAGAAAATTATTCCGGAAAAAATTAATCGTTCAGGTTTTGCAGGGCTAGCTGTCCGCAGTTCTTACCATTAATGAAGTAGGCGATCTCCATGTACTCTGGATAGTGGTTCTCATACGTTTCAAAGAGCGTGAGGATCAATGGAAGGCCTGTATGATATATAAATACAATTTAAAGAATTCCTTAGAAATTAGAAAAATTAATTAATTTCAAAGAAAAATATGTAATATAAGGTACATACATCGTATGCATCCATGCTGCCGAAGATTAAATCCGCCTTCGTCGGCAATCAACATACCGGTCCGGACGTTGAGCCCAGTCCTGTTCCGGGCCTCCATTAGTTTACCAAGGCAGGTCTCAATTACCCAGTAAATGGCACGGTTGAGCCGCGGAAGATTCCCTTGGAGGCCTACTTTCCGAAGGTCACATTTTGCTACTGAAAACGTGATAACTGGGGGAAAAAGACAAGTTAAGGTCAGAGGTCATAGCAGAGTTCCAATCCAAACATACCGGGCCGATGCTCCCTGTCCTCTGCATCAACTTCGAAGGGGCACATGACACTTAATGATGAAAAGTCCTCATTCACCACTGAGTCGATCCGATTGTCTATCCGCCATTTTAGTGACTGCAAAATATTAGACAATGTGCTGTAAGTTAAAAGGTAATATTCAGTACTACCAAGATTTGCTATCAATGTGCCAGGTTGAAATTAATGCTGAAATACACGAATCATTATTGCACTTACAGTCCTTAACTTCTGATTCGCTTGGTCCATGTCAAAGTTCCTGTCTGGAAATATAAATAAATGTTTAAATAAACGGTTGTTGCGGGCATAACCAAGTAGTGGAGCTCGATAATGATCTAGCCAATATAACATCTTGGATCACTTTGCGTTGTCCGTGACTTTAAGATCGTATTTTTTATCCCAGACCCACTAAAAGTCGAATACAAAAAGTTATGTCGAATGCGAAGACCAAGTTTACAGGAAGAATAGAAAAATAATTTTTGAAAATAGTTTTGAATCGGCTCAGTGGTTCTTGCGATATATAGACTGCTGCAGCAAAAATACTTAGACCTCTCCGAGGTCAGCAGACAATGGAAAGTCCTATGTCAACTTAGGTAGTGCTGTTCGAAAAAGATGGTTGATACAGGTCGAAGGACACCTTACTTAAAAAATAGGACCATTCGAAAGCGAGTTGACCTTGACCTGTACCCGGAAGGAGGCTACTTCTTGCCAAATTCTATACGGAATCAACCTCGCAGTAAAATATGAAATTGATTCATGAAAATAGTTTGGGAATCGGTTAATTGGTCTTGTGAGTGATTATGATTTAAGCGAACAACGAATGATTTAAGCAGTCAACCCGAGAAGTGCCGTTCCAAAGTGGTGGGTGATATGGTTCGATAAGGACACCTCAGTTGAAAAAAAAACAAACGATGAGTTACAGTTGAGTTGACCTTGAGTTTGACCCGAAATGAGGTCATCTAAGGTCAAACTTGATATGAAATTGACATGAGACAAAAATTAGAAATTGGTTGGTGTAAACAGTTTTTGAATCGATGCAGTGGTTGAGTGATTGACGTGGCTCAGACAAACTGACGAACAGACGGACAGACAGACAGACAGACAGACTGACAGACAGACAGAAAAGTGAAAAGCATAATACAACTCCGATTCCGATACTGAGTAAGGAATTTTATTTTCTGCATAAAATTATTAGCTCATAATACATTCTGTCAGACAAGTTAAACTTGAAACTTTCAATGCTGTAGTAAGAATATTGTGATTCTTTCAAATAAGCAATTGTCGGCAAAGTTATTAAAAAGAGGCAAAAAAATACACTACAAAAAGTGCAAGACTACCCTGAGCTTAGAAGTGCACTAGAAAGATAGAAACAAGCTTAACCGAACCCAAGTCTAATTTTTGCGTCGCATTTCAGGTCCTCCGTGCCTACTTTGACATGAATTGATATAGGCACCTACTGTAAATAGTATACTTACAGCGCGGAGGACCTTCGTGGACACAAAAATTAGACTTGGGTTCGGTTAAGCTTATTTCTATCTTTCTAGTACACTTCTAAGTTCAGGGTAGTCTTGCACTTTTTGTAGTGCATTTTTTTTTTTGGAAATTTTTATTGCATTATTTTAGAACACAAAATAGTAATAATTAGTTACAGCTTATAGCCACGTAATACTAGCAAAATTCGACTTTGCAAAGATATATTTTGTTGCCATGACGTTTTGCACCCATAGACAATAGGGACTTGACAATTCCGTATGAAAACGTGCGTTAGGCCGAGGTCACGGTTGTTATTTTACAAAAGGTCACGTATCTCGGGATCTCTTTGACCTACATAGGTCATATTAAGTTTGTTTGATAGCTAATTGCATGAGAATAAATAATTTCAGTATGAGAGGGAGTGGAATTACCAGGAAGGTTGTCAAAAAACGAAACTGCGCATTAAATATCATTTTTAAGGGTCATTGAGATGGAATATAAAGTTCTGAGAATCAAAAGCACAAGGAGCCCTTGCTCCGATTAATTTGTCTGCTTTTACTTTTTGTCTACGTTGAGCCGTTCGATTACAATAGTTGGTTGAAGAATTTTAGGGGTAGTGTAAATGCGTACCCTACGGGACGTATCTTTTCCGTATTTTCTTTATTTACGCATTCTCTGTTGTCAAGGATAAAAGATACGTATCCTCTCAGGGAAAAATATAATACTCAATATTTAGAATTTCTCATATTTACATACAATTATACTGTATCAATATTTGACATAACCGGATCAGCCTAAAAATGTGTTCAAATAAATCTGCACCCATATACACAGTACTTTACCTCGAATCCACCGAATTAAGAAGTCATCCTCCTTCATGTAGTTCTTATACAAAATGGCGTCCGGAACCATTGTCCTGAACTGAAACAGTAGGGAAAAATGTATATTTTTTTTTAATAGCACTAAACACAATTTCAATTACCTTCTTCAGTGCGACTCTTTCCTTTTCCGAATAGTTCCCATCAACTTCGGCTCTAGCAAACTTTATCCCTATAGTAAGGATTACTAGGCTGGAAATTATAGCAAATTGAACAATTGGTTGATACATCTTGAAGTCTTACTTAATCCTTTAACGTTAAATTTTTAAATATTAAATTTGTAGAGTCTCGGGTTTTTGAGCTCCGTGTTACTCTTACTAAGGCTTAAATGAAAAACAATGCCAAGTATTTTTTAGCCTGTCTGTCCAGGACAAAAAAGTACAATAGTAAGGAAAATTCCAGAGTTTTATACAATTTTCTTTTGCACTGGAACAGGCCCCGTCCAATTTCTGTGGGAATCAGGTGAATTTAATCTTTGTTCCCTAACACGGAAGATGTTGGCTGTGTATATAGTGTGTGCAGGTTCAATTCATAGAATTATCTTGTAATCAATCCCATCAAAAGTAGCAAAAAAGAAGCTTAATTTTATAAGTCTTTGTTATTAAAACAGGTACTCAGGTACTACTAAGTCATATGTAAGCATACTACGCAATTTTCCTTGTTTCGCATAGCTTATATATCTGTATATACTATCTTCTGACGTCGGAACCCGGGACCTGTACTATTGCCATCTGAATATAATGAGGAATATTTAAGCGATCACCAAATAAATCGGAATCTCTCACCAATAATTAGAGCAAATTTCCTCACCAAGCTTTATAAAATATCTCAATAAGAGAATTTTTATTCCGTTAATTATTGTAAAATAAATAATATTTTGCTCATAATAAGTTTCAAACTATGGGTGAGTAATTTACTGTGCATTTGTTGAGAAAATCTGGTTTAATTGGTGAGAGATTTCGAATTAATTGGTGATAGTTTAAATGGGAGCCGAATATAATGGTATACTATTATATATACTTCCATTTCAAGGCTTATTATCTTGATGCCAGTTATAACTTTTTGGATTATTTCATAAATCAATCGTGTCTGAGACGGGTCATGTTGAGATTTACTGAGTCGTGAAATACTGGGGATAACTTTTTGAAACAAGTGTAATGAGTTTATTAAATAATTAATAAGTTAAAGGACTTAACTTTCAATGATCATTCATATACCACGACATCACGCTTCATACGTAACTAATACTGCATATACTATTATACTTAAAATAAAGTACCCATAAACAATAATTAATTAATTAAAATAATATAATTAAATTAATTAACTAAAATAATATAATTAAATTAATTAATTAAAATAATATAATTAAATTAATTAATTAAAATAATATAATTAAATTAATTAATTAAAATAATATAATTAAATTAATTAATTAAAATAACATAATTAAATTATATATAAATTTTGTTCAAAGGCGCGTCGTGCCCTTAGTTCCTCCAAATTGGGGGAGGAGCTGGTCAGGGCTGACTCGTTTTAGAATGTCCGCCTGCCACTCCGCCCTGTCGTGCCCGTAAAGCTTGGCAACGGATTTTGACCTCTGAGAGACGATCGGAAGGACGAGCTTAATGACGCCTTGAGCCAGGCGCGGTACTGTTTTAATTGACAAAATGGTTAGTTCGACCGGGCTGGCAGTCCGCCCATCATTTACGAGACATTTTAAGAGTTCGACATTTTATTCTTGGACCTTTTTCACGGTAGCCAGCCGTAGCTTACCATTTATGAAGAAGGCCTCCTCAACGTACTCTGGATAGTGGTCCTCATATGTTTGGAAGAGGGTTAGGATTAATGGAAGACCTGTACAGAGTTTATCCAATTTTATCAAATAAATATTAGCTTTATGTAAGTGTAAGTGGATCACTTTACATCGTATGCAGGCATGCTGACGAAGGTTGAATCCTCCGATATCCAGAATGGCTATTACGGTCGTGACGTCTTGGCCAGCGGTTGTGTTCCGGACCTCGTTTAATTTGACAATGGTGGTTTCAAGGGCCCAGTAAATGGCACGGTGGAGTTTGGGCATATGCCCTTGAAATTTGGTCGCTGCTTTCCTAATGTCGCATTTTCCCATTGAAAATGTGGCAACTAAAGAACAAATCACAGTATAAAATAGACACTACAACAGTCAGTGGTTAGAGTTTAATTAGGAACCCAACGAACCAGGACGGAGGTCCCTGTCCACGCCGTCCTTGGTGAAAGGGCACATGGCAAGTATTGACGTAAAGTCCTCTTTAACCACCAAGTCAATCTTATTTTCTTTTCTCCATTGGAGCGACTTTAAAAAACAAAATAAAAAATCACAGCATTTTAATTAAGGCTCGAGGTAAGTACATATAATTGAATTAAAGCACTTACGGTTTGGAGCTTCTTACTCGCTGCCTCCAAGTCCATTTTTTTGTCTGAAAGGCGTAAATGAAAACTGCTTGTATTAAAACTTGATCCAAAATGATAGATTCGATAAGAATCCGATTTGTTCAAGACAATAGCACTCGGATCGGTTTTCAAATGGTCCCGGTGTAGCCGAATTGGACTTATTGGAGACAATAGTGCTCGAATAGGGTTTGCACGTGCCCAACGGTACCGTTAGCGCTGAATTCCATTTCTTTGTAGCAATAGCGCTGAATTCTGTTTTTTGGGACACTAGCGCACCGTCGCAAGTGCTGGTAGTGCTGAATTCCATTTATTTGGGACAATAGCGCTCGGATCGTATTGGCACCGATCCAATGGTGCAGTGGGCGCTGTATTCCATTTCATTGGGGCAATAGCGCTAGAACCGTGTAGGTACAGACCCAATGGGGCCATCGGCGCTATATTCCATTGTCTTTAGGACATTACAGCTCGGATATGGGTTTGCACGTGCCTAATGGTGCCGGTCGCGCTTCATTCCCGTTCTTTCTGACAGTAGGGCTCGTATCGTGTTTGTACGGACAAACTGATGCCATCTACGCTGAATTCCATTTCCTTGGGACAATAGCGCTCGGATAAGGGTTTGCACGTACCTAACGGTGCCGGCGGCACTTCATTCCAGATCTTTCTTTCAATAGCGCTTGTATCGTCTTTGTACCGACCCAATGGTGCAGGCGGAGCTGAATTCTATTTCTTTGGGACAAAAGCACTCGTATCGTATTTGTACGGACATAATGATGTCATCGGCGCTGAATTCCATTACCTTGGGACAATACCGCTCGGATCGCGTTTGCATGGGCCCAACAGTGCTGCCGGACCGAGTTTCAATTCTTTGAGGAAAAGGCGCTCGGACTGGGTTTGCACGGGCCCAATGCGGCGGCGACGAATTAAATTTTTTTGAAACAGTAGCACTCGGACCGGGGTTTTGATCCCAGCCCGGATCGCTAAGATTTCAGGTAACTGGCCAGTTTGCCAAGAATAGCCCATTACCTCGAATCCAACGAATTAGGTAGTCATCCTCCTTCATGTAGTACCGATACAAACTGGCCTCCGGGATCATTGTTCTGAACTGGAATTCGTAAATTAATCAACAGCAGTTCCAGCCCGACTAAGAGCACATGACAATGAGTGTGAAATGTATTTGCATTAACCTTCTTTAGTGCGGCTTCCTCCTCTCCCGAATATTTTCCATGAATTTCTGATCTTCCGGACTTAGGCCATATACCAAGAACCACTATCAAAATTAGGATCAATTGAAGGATTGATTGAATCATATTCAACCGTTCAAAAGAACTGCTGCAGGATCCACCCGAAGATTAGTACTAAGCACCTGTTACTTCAAAACTTTAATTTTGATTTCGTTAAGAGTAAAAAAAACGTAAAATGGTAACGTTTCCTGTTCTATGAACCTTTAGTTCTGGCCTGAGCCCTCCTACTGTTTTGATGGACCTGGGATAAATAGTAGTCTTGAGACTCTCCCGCACATGTACAATAGTTAGGAATCTGGTTTGTTTGCATAGTTTGATTGGATCAGAACAGGTTCCTCCCAATTTCCTGGCTATCTGTGTGAATTCTAAGAATTGATTTATCTTGTTCCCTAACACTCCAACTGCTCATCAAGGTTTGTTGACTGTTTCTGCTTCAGTTCAGTGAATTGTGATCTAACAAATCATAAAATTTGCAACAACAAAAAAGGCAATATGCAGGTAACTGACTCTGTAGGTAGCGACAAAAAAAATAGTGTTGGGGTTCAATGAACATTCATGTGGATAGTAAGCCTGGCCATGTTACGTACATATTGTACTACAATTAACTCAATTGACTGAATTTCAAGGTTCATGATGCGCGCTGGAGGCCCCATTATTTAAATGTGTATGACTATAAATCATCGAATTTATTTTACATCACTATAAATATCATGCATGAATTAGCCCTCTCTCTATAGACAACATTTTCTGGCAAGACACGTATACAAAACATTGCAAAAGTAATCTCATAAAAGTAGCTGCGAAAAAAAATTAGATATACTAGTATATGCTAAATAAATTTCCGCGCTAGCCAATTTACGGCCAACATTGATATTTGCGCATTTCCATATTTTTTTTAAAGCTAAAATATTTTTATTTTACCTCGAATCCAACGAATTAAATAATCATCCTCCTTCATGTAATACTGATACAACATGGCGTCTGGGACTATTGACCTGAACTGAAATAGGAAAATTAACCCATTACTGTATCAGCTCCGCAAACTATTTTGTATGTATTTGCATTATTACCATCTTCAGTGCAGCTCTCTATTTTTCCGAATAGTTACCACGAACATGAATTTCGGCACTAACAACCTTCGGCCTTATACCAATAATTAGTATGGAAATTACAATTAATGGAAGGATTAGTTGACTCATCTTCAACTGCTCACAAAGGCAGCAAGAATATTAAAATCTTAAAATACTGTAATTATTGCTTTTGTAATGTAAAAGTTCTAGCGTGTGTGTTGTGTGTCTTGGTCTATGAACCTTTAATTTATGACTGCCTCAATCTTACTACTGAAGCTTTTAAATAGCTACGAAGAAAAAAATGGAAAGCCAATTTAAAACTATAACATGTATTATGCTAACATGTTAAGTGTATGTTACTCCAAAGCGTGTTGTTGTTTTTGTTTCATTGTACTGGAACCGGTTCCTCCCTAAGTGTATGAAATATGTATGTATAAATGGATTTTTCGTTTCCATAATCCTAAACCCTAACATATTATTTGAAGCTATTGACCAAGGTCAAGGTCAGTTCACTGGAGCGTCTTCTAACTAATCACTAATCGGACCAAAATTGGCACAAGCAAAATGCAATATTGCTGGTAACTGACTTTGGTTGTGAATCACACACAAAACAAAATAGGCGTCTTCAACTGAGAGCCTGACCTTCCTTGAACTTGAAATGCCTTCTATGCATTTTTTAAAAGCTTAAAACTAACTAAGATTGCAGAGCGTTCGGGTTCACTGAGCATCCATGTGCGTAAAAAGACTCGCCTCGAATGCCATACGTAGTATAATTAACTCCACGAAAATCTACTCTTTCTTCCTACCCGCAGGAGTAAATCTTTTCTATATCAAGGCTCAAGATGCGGTGCAGGTGCATACAAAATATATTACACGAATCACGAACAAAACAATAAGCTATGATGTTTTTGTAGATATTAGATACATACAAGTAACGACCTCGCCTTCGGCTCGTGTCTTATACTTGCGCACGCGGCTCCGCCGCTTAGCGCGTTTGGCTCT
>JAQFZY010000477.1:0-27012 GCA_034696285.1 Hypogastrura burkilli | reverse complement strand
GCGGAATCAGCAAATAATTTTCTACACATTTCTAGAGTACATGAGCCATGAAGATATTGAACGGTGGTATGATGGCACATGTACTCTAGAAATGCGTAGAAAATTATTTGCTGATTCCGCCTTAGGGCGGGCTTGTTGGCTAGTTTTAAATAAAGAGTTAAACTCGTACTTTTACGTTGAAGCCGAGCCAGCCGACCAAGAGAACAAGCAATGAGAACACTCACAAGCCGACGAGTATTTGGGACGTCACACAAGAAGCGGGAAGCCTCTCTCGCTATTCGAATGAGGCTCAGTTTGACTCTAGCAGAGGTAGGCATTTCCTTACCCACTTAAGTTCCCTGTGGTAAAAGTTGATATAAAAGAGAAACCTGTTTTGGGTTGGGAATTTGGTTCAGTAGAACAATGTGCAAATCTTTATCTATTTACATTTTATGGAAAAGAAAGGACACGATACGCATGCGGAATCTTGCAGTGTAATTATGAGTTGGATCCTTACAGCTGATATCCTTTCTAGATAAATACTCTGACAATCATTGTTTATGCAATCATACTAAACAGCTAAACACAACCAAACAGCATAATTTAATGTAGGACAAATATTATAATGTCATGATAATACACATAAACCAACAATTTGACAATCCGCCAGCTTTCTGTCGTCGGGAGATACTGAACATTTAATAATGGATCAGAATTTGGTGGTCTGCATTTATTTACACAGTATTTCCCACACATGCATACACAAGAGTGAACCGAATAGGAATATAATTTATACTACGGATGGGTGATCCGTATTCTGTCATTTCGATATGCATCATTATGATACGGTTTAGGTAGTTGGTTAGGCTAAAAAATAGTTGCCCTTGTGATATAAAAATATCCTGGTGCGTCCCAAGCCGATGCTAACTCATGTTGCCCTTGGCTGACACTAGCAGGTCACAAGAGGGTCATATGTACATAGATCGGAGCATGATTTATAACAACGATAACAATCAATTTCACTAACGTTCATTTTGAAGCGCGACACGTTATGGTTTTGGTAGATAGACCCAGGTAACCTATTCGAGGTCACCACATGATCCCAACAGTCGGCACCAAAAATTATATCCGAAACCGTTGTTAGCTCAAATTGACCCTGAGTGATGTTTGCATGTCTCACCAAGGTCATGGGGTCACCGATAGACCGGCATGTCACATGTACTTATACTACCCATACCCATGCGACCATTGTGTTATTTGTCACATGGCATATTTTTGCTGGTATAACGCCATTTACCTTTTGTAGGTAACCACGTGACCCCAAACGTCAATACGGGAAATTTAGTGCATATGACTCTGACTGGGGAAAACAATTAACATTATTTCATTAAATCTTCAACCTGGGTTTTGCTATACTACAGCAGCTGCTGTAGTCTGCTAGCAGAGAGCAGAATTTCTGGCTTTGGGCTTCTAGAACTAACAATAATAACACTACTTCGTTTTAACTAGCAGAAAAGCAATTGATCGCAAAATGGAGCTGGCCAGTTTCAATTTAGCCTTTGACTCCATATGATACATATTACTTCCAACAGTAGACCGAATTCGCTGACAAGATCGGAGCTCTCTTTTGTAAATCTGCTTTAAGTAATTGTCTTCCAAAGACTCAATATTGGCGAGCATATTTCTGTGGAACTTGGATGAAGTGTTATAAACTTTTGACATCAATAATGCCCCAGGAATAATGACAAGGAGGCTTGCTAGTGCTATTTGTATATGAAAAAGTAGTGCTACGCTAATTAGCTTCTCTGAGTTAGAGGTCGTAACTGCTCCAAACACATTGATGATAAATATAAGGCTGGCGGCAAGTTTGACACCGGGGATGAAACAGGTTCCCAAAGCACTGTTGAAACAATGATTGAGCATAAAGACGCAACGATGAACCTGTATGCAACTCTGGATTCGGCTTCCATCTTGTGGCCATTCAATGCTAAAAAGAATCGTTTCGAAGAGTCCAATCAGATCCGTGCCAACAAACGCTACAATATTTTAGCATGCCAGTCCCTTACCAAGCCTTATTGGTCCAGAAAATGACAGTAAACAAACATGAGAAGCCGACAACGTTGGTAAGGCCATAGTTCAGACCCTCTATCATCACTACGGCTAATGTAAATAAATGCACGAGGAAAGAGAGCGTTCCGTTGAAATTAAATAGGCTCGTCAGCCAACTGTGGAGAGTAAATGGAAAACTAGAAGTGGCCAAAGCAATTAGCATAAATAGCAAGACGAAAACGTAGTATTGAATAAACGTAAGTAGCATTATCCGCTCCCGGACCGGATTCTTGATGTACTGGGCTCCCAGAAACTGTTCACCTGTTCGAATTTACGTAATCAATTAAACTTGACTTTACGAACTTAGCAGTTTTCGACGGCGTTGATAGTATAAGATTCTTTACCAAACTTCACGTTGAGTTTATTTGTCTGGTTAACGAGCTCCACGTACTCTTTTTGGAAGATCCATGAACTCGCCGTTGCGACGCATATGGATCCCGTGCATGCGAGCTGGAACAAGTGAACGGCGACGTGAGGAAAGACTCTTCCCTTCCACGTATTTGGAAAGGATTGGGCCAGAAATGCAAAATTGAGTCCAATAATTACGGCATATACGAATCTGAGATAGAGCTTGTATCGGACTCTACTTAGGCCTAACTCATCATTTTGAATCACATATGGGCTTGTTGGTGAGCGAGAAACAATATAGAATACAGCCAGTGTTAGTCTTCGCTCGTTTACCGTAAACATGTTGACGCCGTTATGATCCTACTAACTAGGTTGGCTTATACTGAATACTGGTGTCAGTTTGAACCGCGACGAATGTGAAAGCATATATGGCTCGGCGTCTAAGTTATAGTTGCAATGTTGTGGAATAATTCAAACATTAAAAGAACAGGTCAACAACCCACTTATTTACTTGCCCGAAATAGCTTGACTCAGGGAGGTAACCAGCATAGGACTTTATAAGGTCGAGCCCCCCCGCTCCCCAAAAATGTTCACAAAAAAAAACATTTCACTTAAAACGCAACAATTTTCGCCTGCGGCGCACTAATACTCATATTTCGTAAATATATTCACCACCTTTAGCCTGAACAGACCGAAAATTCACGACTTTGGACCGCTACCGTCAATAGTTTGAACCCCTCCCGAAACTAAAAGCTAGCTAGGCCCCTTTGATTATATGGCGTTCAATGGATTTGAAGAGTGGCAGGAAGGATTAAGCGATCATTAACGAGCATATCATTACCTCGTTAAGTCATGAGAACTTAATTGTACATTTTAGCCTCCCAATATTAGAGCCGCAAAATATCCCAAATACGTCAATGTATTAGTTTTCGGATTTAATGCTAATTTCCCATAATCCAAATGCAATTATCCTTATTCCAAAGGCGTAAAAAGTATTGATATCCATTTAAGCGTTTACCAAGTACCAATTTCTGACCAATCATCATATTTTTAGAAATTATTACTGTACAACTTATGATTCGAACCATATTAACTAGCAGAGTATGTTGCAAAATGGCCGTCCTAGATGTGTAAGAGTTGGATGCAGGTTTGACTGAAGGTTCGTTAAGGATATTGGACTGAATTTATTGGGAAATGGCCATCAGATGCATTTGGCAAAAACTCGGACCACTAATAGATCTTTACCTTCTGAAGAATGTTTTAATGGACGTCATAGTCATTGCTGTACTCTCGATGGTCTAATTATTATATAATTACTCCAAGGTTTGGTCTGTCCGATTGATCCTGATCGCAATTCTCAACCCAGACCCACCAAATCTCGCCAGCAAAAAGTTATGCCCAATACGAAGATCCGGTTTGAACTTGGGATTTTTAGGGTTAAGGGGTCAGTACCTTAAGGGCCAAAAACATGGCCCCTAGCAACAAATTTTTTATACTTTTGTTGACATTTTCTGAAAATCCTCAAGGGATTTGTTCACACTTTTAATTCCTCCATGGTCCGTAACAACAGCCAGAATTATGAATTATTAAATCACTTTGACTTAACCTACCGCCCAAGCACAACCCTAAGTGGTCCAGGTCCAGGTCTTGGCACTGTCACACCTTGCAAATCTGAACAGATTGCCCGGTTATGAAGGTTGGTGTCGGATGATCTTGGGTGGATTCGAGTCTGACACAAACCCAAACCTTATAACAGAAGTACATAGATATATTCAAAGCAAATTCAAATAGATATGAACCGTGCCGCCTCTAATATTCTACGGCGCAGGAGTTAATGCACTATGGCATTGGAGCCTATTTCAAGATGGGCTATTACAGTACATTAACGTTTTAAGCGATAACGAGGGGTAGCAGCAAAGTCCCATACGATATACGATGGATTGCTTCTTACACTGTTATTAGTACTTTTTACTACATAGACACAATCGATTCTGGTTTACTTAGGACTCGGATTCGGGTTTTACTTAGGTTTGTACAGTCGCTTGAATCGGAATCAAAGACATAAGTAATTGTAGGCGAGAGTACGTTATTCGATGAGGTACCTGCATATATAAGTTTAAGTATCTTTAGCGCAGTCTTTTTGGGTGCTAAAATCTTCATCACAAAATTATATTTTTACTTCATTTGTGTCCTATTAGACATCAGAGCTCTGAGATAAACATAATTCCATAATGAATAAACCAATTGATAGCATAACCAAATAGCGAAGAGAGAAAATAATGCGAAATCTCATTCATAAAAATTCATTCTCTGCAGGAAAAAATGCAAAATACAAGTAACGACCTCGCCTTCGGCCCGTGCCTTATACTTGCGCACGCTGCTCCGCCGCTTTGCGGATTTGGCTCTACCTTCGGAACTAATTAGTACAAATATTTTCATTAGTAAATAAATGCCATGTCACAGGAACAAATTACCTACGAACTGTGATGCTAGGCGCTGCAGGTTCTTAAATGCCTTCTATTTCTGTCTGTTTCTTAAATCTTAGCTGCAGCGTCCAGCATAACAGATCCTAGGTACTTTGTTCCTGTGACATGGCATTTATTTACTAACGAAAATATTTGTACTAATTCGTTCCAAACGTAGAGCCAAGCCCTCTAAGCGGCGTGCGCAAGTATAAGACACGAGCCAAATACGAGGTCGTTACTTGTGCATTTCTAAAATTCTGAATTTTTAATTTAAATGCCTTTATTTCAGCATTTAACTTACAACGCTTGGTCTCTCGAATATCAGGTTGAGTTCTAATTGGATGAAGTTCTCCACTTCTCCCACAGTATTGTGAATTGTGACCCAAGTAGAGAAGGACTTCGTATGTTGATTTCCCAAAAATTACAGGTAAAATGTTAACAAACCGTTGTTATATACAATTTGAAATAAAACAAGTAGTAATTTTTTTAAAAAATTAGGATTCATTTTGATAATTAGATTAAAAACATGCTTTGATCGCACATAAATTCTTCATTTGAAAACTGGTTAAACGCTTAGCCGCGCGGCCCGTGAAAAGAGCCATGTCAAATATTTTGCTTCTCAGGACTTGCCAGAAAATACAAGGAAACAAGGCATGGAGTGAGCGATAAATTGCCTCTTGTTAAGCGTTGTAAAAATTCCGTTGTATGATAATCGGCCTCAGTAGGAGCGGGTAGAACGATTGCGTCGAAGCGAAGCAGAAGTTGTCTTATTATGCTCAATTACATATGAACTGTACGGAGCAGTTTGGGGTGTGACAGACAGACGGACGGACACCCGGATCATCCCATAAAACCTTTTGGTCTAAAAAGGAAAAACAAATGTCTCAGAATCCAGTCTTTTAAATTTTCTTGCTTTGCGTCATCAGTTAGTTACTTTCAAATGCCATAGGATAATGTGCTTCACATAGTTCGAGTTTATATATTCAAAAGGTGCTCGATCTAAATCATATACTAAGCGCTGTGTACTATGAGTTTACATATAATTGATGCTCAGTCAGATATAAGGGTGCTTCATTGATCTGATATGGCGCTTAACGTAATTTGAGTTTCATGCAAGCTGTTCTATACTATCCAGTGTCTACTTCGAGTTTGATGTAATGCTTGGTCTACTGCGTTATGTAATTTGAGTCTACATAATAAATCTGATTAAAGTTCCACAAATCTGAGTGTTTCGAAAGTTTTATACGTTAGTAAGTAGTACTTTTAGGTTCAGTTTGATATGGCGCTTCACGTCGTTCGAGTTTATATACAAGTGATGCTTGGTCTACTGTGCGTCGTATAATTTGAGTTTACATATAAATATACGTTATACGTTTATACATGAATCGCTTAACATATTATTATGTTTCTAAGAATTAAATGTACTTACAAGTGCATGTGTAGCCATGTCCACAGTTTTGCTGCTCAGGATATGACTAGAAATATATTGTAAGGCGTTATAATTTCAGTATTTTGTGAAGAGTGGTATGGCCTTCGTTATATAATAATTAGGGTCTAATAGAGCACGTATAGAACAAAGAAGCAGCCATCGAGCAAAAAGGGTCTTATAATGCGAAATTACATATGAGTTGTACGGAGCAATTTCAAATGTGACAGACAGACGGACAGACGGACAAGAACATCCTATAAGACCGTTTGGTCTAAAACCTGCTTTCAGCAGCCTGTGACCAAAAGGTGTAACAAAATCTGAGTGTTTTGAAAAATGCATTCTGTGTCTCTTTCTGGAAAAAGTCTCACAAATCTGAGTGGTTTGGAAAAATGCATTCTGTTTCTCTCTTTCTGGAAAAAAGTCTCACAAATCTGAGTGGTTTGGAAAAATGCATTCTGTTTCTCTCTTTCTGGAAAAAAGTCTCACAAATCTGAGTGTTTTGATAAAAATGCATCTGTTTACTGTCTTTCTGAAAAATGTCTCGCAAATCTGAATGTTTTGAATGAATGAAAAGATGCGTTCTGCAAATCTCACAAAATCCGCGCGTTTTGAAAAATGCCTTCTGTTTCTCTCTTGTCTAAAAGAGTCTCACAAATGTTAGTGTTTCGAAAGTTCGAAATACGTTTTGTAAGTTAGCCACTTTTAAATGCAGTTTGATATGGCGCTTTACGTCGTTCGAGTTTATATAAATAGAAGTGATGCATGGTCTATTAATATATCGTTTAATTTGAGGTGGTAAAGCCTTCGTTATATGATAACTAAGGTCTAATAAAGCACATAATGAGCAAAGAAGCAGCCATAAATCCAGGTCTAAACCTTTCCGAAATTAGGTTGTATTTGGATATTAATTTCAAAGGTGCTTCATTGATCTTTTTTTAAAAAAAGTTATTGCATAATGTGCTTCACGTAGTTCGAGTTTATATACAAGTGTTGCTCGATCTAAATCATATACTTGTTGTTTACTTTCAGTTTTGATATAATTAATGTTAGTGTAACGTGATTCGAACGGTGCTTTGATGGCATATAAGCTTAATGAAGTAATCGCTGAAGAGAGCCATGTTAAATACTATGCTTGCTAAGCATCCATAAAGGCAGTTCTAAACCTATTCGAAATTTAATTGTGTTTGGATATTTTCAGAGCGCTTCATTGATCTTTTTTTTTTAAAAAGTTATTGTATAATGTGTTTTAGTGCGTTGTCGTTTAGTGCGTTAGTCTTTTCGATTTCTTTAAGCACGGCATACAGGTGTTTGCTTTAGAAACTTTAGCATATGCGTCAGTCTTTTCGACTTCTTTAATCATGACATGCAGGTGTATGGTTTGGATACTTTAAAATATAAAGTAAATAAAATATATAAAAAGTGCAATGTCTACAGTTTTGCTTCTCAGAATATAACTGGACATATGGTGTAAGGAGTTGTAATGTTAGTATTTTGTGAAGCTTAGTATGCCATTCGTTATATAATAATTGGGGTCTAATAGCGCACATAAATAGCAAAGGAGCAGCCATCGCGCGAAAAGGTTCTTACTATGCATGATTACAGCTGAGTTGTACGAAACAATTTTAATACAGACGGGCGGACCACAGACAAGACCATCCCATAATACCTTTTGGTCTAAAAGTGTTTAGTCCACTGCATGAGTGGAGCCATGTTTACAATCAAGCTTCTCACAAGCAGCCATAAAGAAATATGTAAACCATTCCGAAATTCGGTTGTGTTTGGATATTTGAAAGGTGTTTCATTGATCTTTTTTTTCAAAAGTTAAATTGTATAATGTGCTTCGCCTAGTTCGAATTTATATACAAATGATGCTTGATCAAAATTATATACAATGCGCTGTGTACTTTGAGTTTACATATGACCCATGTTCTACTGGAAGGTTGGGATTATTCATCTATGGAACTGTATTTTAGCCATTTCTACATGCGTTTAATAGTGCTGCAGAATAGAACAACACGACGGTACTTGTTTCAAACAAAAACCATGCACATACGTGTGACGCCCGATGGATTCAGAAATAACGTGTTTTTACTGTGCCAGATTACTATATAATAATCGGCTTTATGTGAAACGCGCGTCGCTAGTGCTTCTCACTCGAAGCATGACAGCTGCAATGTACGTTCATTTTAATATGAGGCTGGCACTGGTCTAATGCTTTGTGACACACGGACAGACAGACAGACAGACAGACAGACCTTTTGGTCTAAAATGTAAGTATTATGACTCATGATTAATGTTTAATACCGGACCAACATGCTTAGTATGCGTGGCTCAGGATCAGGACCAGAGTTCAACTTTTTCTTTTTTGCTGGAGGAAACTTTGGATTCCCAAGTTGTTTACAATGCATAGGCGTATAATACGACGAAGTACATATTACCCAGCGTATCATATGATCACATATCACCTGCCATTTACTTTAAGTTCCCTTTTGTATACGAGCGATCCCCATTAGAAATCCGGTTTCTGCTAACAAAAAATTTACATCGAAGATAGCTTCCATTCACGAGCATAGCAACTACATACAAATAACGACAACGCTAGCTTAGGGATTAGGGATGATGGACTTGTTCTATTCTACAGTTTTTCAATTTTTTGCTCCTATTGCCAGCTTTTGGCAAATGAGGGCCAAGACCACTACTGCCAAGGTTCTCATGGGAAATGCTGGGGAAATGATCCCATCGACAAGACAAGTTCAACGTGATGCCTTTCTGAGGTTCCGGAGTTTATTTGCCCTGAGGCCTTGAAGCATAATTTGTTTTAATAACCTGTCCATGGCTGTTGGATATTATACTCGTTTTAAGGCTGCTTGTACTTCCCCGGAACAATTTGGATACTGACAGTGGTCTCCGAGGCTCTGTTAATTCGAGTCGCAGGAAAATTAGATTAACCTTACACAGTGCTTTAGCAAAGCTTGAAAGTTCTACACATTCACTGCGATAAGGTATTAAACAAATTTTACAATCATAAAGGTATACTGTACATAAAATACGAAACATAAGACATAATTTGAAGTAGGACAATGCACGGCTTTTGCAATACGTAACTAATTTCATAACTGATAAATTTTTGCTCATACAAGTTTGGTCCTGTGCTGTGTGAGGATTACATATTTGCATTATTAAATACTGTTTGTGAGTCGTTTTTCTCCATATGTTCAAGCCGGAAAAGTTATATAACCAAGAGGAATATTTAAATCATCCCCAAGTAATTTGAAATCTCTCACTCAATTCAATCAGATTTCCTCGCCAGAGTCTTGAAATATTTCGAATTCTAGCGTTTTAATTCGATTAATTATTCTAAAATAACTCATATTTTGCTTATACTAAGTTTGAAAAGATTAATTTGCGGTAATTGGTGAGGAAATCTGTTTAGATTGGTGAGAGATTTCGAATTATTTGGTGATAGTTTAAATGGCAGCCTATAACCAAAGTTCCACTTCATGTTACTGTTCAATCCAATATATTACTAATAAGGAAGCAATCCAATTCTCATTTCGTGTGAATCAAATAGAGAGATTGTGGGAACATTATTGCTACTCACGTAACTTTAGACGTTTAAATTTGGTTGTTTTTCATGCAGTCCGTGTGGTCTAACAGAAAGAATGGAGAGATGTACGGTACGCCTTCATTATGCCGAACTCCCGAATGTCGAACTGTCACTTCGTCGAACTCACTACGTCGAAAGTTTTGAATGTCGAATCGTTTGAATGTCGAAAAGTTTGAATGTCGAATCGCTTGAATATCGAAAAGTTCGAATGCGAATCGTTTTAATGTAGAAAGTTTTGAATGTCGAATCATTTAAATAGCAGGTTAGCTTAGGTTAGGTTACATAAGTTAGGTTAGGTTAGGTTAGGTTAGTTAGGTTAGGTTTAGATACGGTTCGAAATTCAAAGCTTTCGACATTAAAATGATTCGACATTCAGGCCTTTCGACATTCGAAACATTCGACATTCAAAGCTTTCGACATTTAAACGATTCCACATTCAAACCATTCGACGCATTGAGTTCGGCGAAGTGACAATTCGACATTTTACAGTTCGACATAATGACAGCCATTCGAGATGTACTAACTACCAACTAATTCTACGTAGAATGTGACTGGATACTTTTTCTTCAATTTTTGTTTTTGTTATTAACAGCAGGACCTTAATTCAGGGTCATTAATAATTACGATGCGGAAACATAATTCAGGTGCCAGTGGACACAGGACCTGTATCCGAAGATTAGGTACCGTCGATTGAGGGGTAATTGCATACCGGGGCGAGATTGCACAAAGCTCGGAATGAAATTAATGTCGTAATAACTTTTGAAGCAACCAACACAAACAATCCACAAGCATCACATTGGAAAGCTTATGCTCGGCACAATCTACTCTGCAAATAAATTAAGTCATCCGACTAAGTTTATGCGCATGCGCATTCGCAGATCCGGTCTCCCATTTTTCGAATTTTGTTTGAACCCCGCAAACCTTTAAATGCCGAGTCAACTTATGTATGAGTTTCAATGCTAAAGCTTTTACTAGACCTCAGGAATACCATTACGAAGATAATACAGTCGTAAAACTATGAAATTTGTACTTAATGAAGCAAATTATTAATTGTTTACCAATAATTTGAACTTTCTTTCTCTAGTTGTATTGAGTTTTTATGTGCAAAAACAATGGGTTCATATTTTAGTTCATATATCAATATTAGTTCAAAAGGGACAAGGGCCTTCAATTATAGGTCCTGTCAAGATATTCAGCGAGGAGGGTCAATTATAGGGCAGTCTTGACCTCAGAATCAGCGTCATGCCAATTATTGACAAGAAATAAGGTTATGTCACGGAATGGTCTTATAAGTTAGTAAAAAGGCCGTTGCGTCTGGAATTTTCGCCTGTATATTTTTTGAAAATTCATGCTGTGTGCAATTACACCCTAATATAGGGCTAGAGTGCAAAACGCGTGTCAAAATCGAGTGTATGGAAATTCGCCCCGATCATTGGGGCGGCTTTGCACAGCGTTTTTAATTTTTAAAAAAGCTGTTAGAATATTTTGATGAATTTTAACAATGGGCGAACTCATAGGTTCTGACATAGCCTGTGCTAAAAAAAAATGTTTTTTGCGAGATCGATTTAACTTATCGGGTTTATGAAAGAAAAAATGATGAGATTGTGCAATTACGCCTCAAACGACGGTACTTATACTATGCATATATGTACAAATGCGCCGGCCCTAAATTGATGTCTGCCGACTCGACTGTCACCTCCAAAACAACTGGGCGGATTTCGATTGTACGAGCTGTTGCACTGAAACAATTTACCCGTGACATTTGACTGGGCACCATGCTGGACAGATAGGAATCAGTGACACCTTAAAATATTTTTCCGCGCAGTGTTAGCCCAAATTGAAGTTGAATGTTTGGCAAAAGAAAAATATGCATATGGTAGGATTCGAACTCACAACCGTTCGCGCGGTTTCGCCAAATTCGGTGCGGTGGTGTCTCCGCAGCATTGAGTTGGGCGGCTGCTTAATACTTCATGGACTTATGTAGAAAGGCTCTAGGAGACTACTACGGCTGCAACCAAGCAGGCGGCGGCGCAGTGGGTCAGGCATAGAGTCACGTGGGTATATGAGAGATCGACGAGCATGCATTGAGCCTGAAGGTAGCTTGGTTGTGGCGTCTAGCCTAGCCAATCATGTTCAAGCGAGCCGAAGTCGATTTCTTGTTGACTATTGCGATCGGATCGTGTTTCCACGGCACAGTGTGGCGGATGGCCTTCATAAAGATCAACATTATTTGAAGACGGACTCGCTACTGTTTTAAACGCTGAATCCGAATGTAAGCGTTATTTCCCAGTATAGGCTGTTGAACTCCGCTTCATTCATCCGTATAAAGAGCAAGCCAAATGCAGTGCAATAAAACGAAAAAGGGATGTAACAGTGTTAACTTTTTATGAAACGTACGGGTAAAGATAATTAGTTTAAGAAAAAACATACTAATTATTGACCGAGGTCATTCATGATCTCTGAAAATTCGTATTCTCAGGTTTTTTTAAATTTTAAAAATATATGCATATATCAGATTCAGAATCAGCGTCCTCGATAATGCTAGAGTCAATATAAAACATGTCAGATTGAGACACTTTCCACTTTTTATCTGACTTCGGATGACCGTCAAGAGGTCCCCCATAAGAAGCCGTGCTCATTTCTCGACGATTCCTGATTGAGACCTAGTTGTACTACAAAATACAAATTATTGGGTATTTCGATTACCGGTAGTTCGAACGGCACAAGCTTCGGAATTCGATAGAATTATTTCAACCGAATTGAGGGGATACCTACTCGTGTCAAAACATTGAAAGTGTTTTCCAAACACGAACACGATTCGCATGTATTTAAATACTAATTTTTACGGAAGATTTTGGATTCCTCTTCACGACCGTTTTAGGGTACAACTCAATCCTGTCCTTAACTAAGTTCAACTTGGGTCAATCCAGAAGTCTCCTCAACATATTTTTACAACGCGCAAAATGAATTTTGAAGTTTCGATGTGAGTATCCCTTCAATTTCATTGGAATTATTTTTCCGAATTTAGACGCTTGTGCCGTACGCACTACCGGTAGTCAACGTATCCAATAATTTTTATTTTGTAGTGCAACTAGGTCTCAATCAGGAATCGACTAGAAATTAGCGCGGACGGACTCTTATGGAATCAAATGGTGACCTGTCAAAGGTTGTCCCTGGTCAAATAAAAATAGACTAATTCTGACATGTTTTATATTTATTTTAGCATAGTCGAGGACACTGATTCCGAATCTGAGGTGCATAGATTTTTAAAACTTCAAGAAACCTGAAAATGGGAATTTCCGGAGTCAAAAATGACCCTGGTCATTATTTAATTTTTTGTATGCAAACTTATTACCTTTCTCGTATATTGCATAAAAAGTTACCTGTTTTTCTCAACCAGTCCGAAATCCGGGTTTTTCGGTTTTCCTGGTTCAGCGGGACATTGTTCCGAGAAATAACGTTAAAATTTAGATTCAGCTATTAAAAACAATCGTCAGAGATACGTCTTCAAATAAGTTTGAACTTTTTGAAGGTCATCCGCCAGACTGCGCATGGGCACATTAGTGTCCGAACCTGATTATGTTTCTTTGCGACAATACTGTTCTGACGTGGTTATACTGTGTTTCCAATAGTGCTCAGAGCTGGATTTAGGTTTCTTGAAAGCAATCATAGAGGAAAGTGTTGGAATTTCCAACGATTTTTTTTTCTGAGCCCCCGCCCCACCACTCCGTGATCGTCAGATCAATCCGGTAACTGGCTGATGTACAATAAAATCGTCACGTTAACTTTGGGTACCTAAGGAAAAACCCTTCAACCACGCACATAAAACCAGTTTCATTATGTATATTATGCATATCATGGTATAAATCAGAGAAATGGCAAAGGCTACAAGAAAGGCAAGATGTTATGCAAAGCCTAATTAATATTCAATTAAGGCGTCAGTTTCAGTTTTTTTTTCATCTGGTTATGTCACGTCATATGCCTCTAATTATACTAATACGTATCTTATAATTTGGCGTAACCTGAATTCAGGACTCACCTAATAAACCAAAGCACTTGTCTCCAGTAACCAGTTGCGTTGCGGCTTGTATACACGTGCTGTAGAAATTCGTTGGAAACATTTTCTTAAATTGTCTGTCTGCTTACTATTCCAGGATGAAGCCCTTCGTTCCAAGCAGCGATGATGAGTACTTCAAGAGGCTCGTTGAGGAAGCCCCTTATGTCGAGGGCTGGCACACAAACACTGAAACTCTGGATGACATCGAGTGGCTGGACCGCGACCTCCTCGAGCGCGGCAAGGACTTCATGATCAAGAACCGAATGATCCTTGCAGCCTCGACCGGCGTTGCAGCTCTCTATGGCGTCGCCTTCAAGAACGTTTCCCTGCCGTTCATCCAGACGGGAACCCTGAGCCCGAGCCCTGAGAAGACGGCCAAGCGGACCGTGAAGCACGTGACTCACTTCGTGGAATGGTTCACGCTCGGCGTGACCGACGCCTGGGTCTACAATGACATTAGTAAAATTAAGAAGATGCATGCCTACCTGTCCAAGAACATTAAGCCCTATGAGCCGCCGTCGGATGAGAGCGTCCCGGACAGGGAGCGGCTCGAGATCTTCCGGGAAGCCGTACTCAAGGACCTCAAGGAGATGGACTTACAGGAGAACGCCTTTGAGCATCTCAATACATACAGTCCGCAGGTTAATTTGAGCCAGTTCGACATGGTCATCATCCAGACGGACCTGCTTGCGGCCTACTTCAGGAACTTGAGTCATGGGATTGTGGATGAGGAGGGCCTGAAGGCCTTTACGCATCATTGGGCCGTCGTTGGCCGACTCCTTGGGATCCAGGATCGCTTCAACTTGGCCCTGCATCCCAGTCGGGCTCTCCATTGGCGGATCGCACGGAACGCACTCCAATGCTTCTTTACAATGGACTTGGCCCTCTTTAGAATGTTTGAGGCCCATCTGGAGGCCGTCCGGCTCTACTTTAGCTATCCCGTCTCAACTGTGGCTATAATGTACGGGCTAACGAGGGAGGGCCTGCCTGGCTTCAATGGAGCCAACTTGCGGCAGTTGATGGGGCTGAAGGACAAGGTGGGCATAGATGTGTCCCTGGGAGTATGGAAGATCATTCACACAGGGAACTGGATGAGGGATCTGATCATCTATTCGGCAGTCAAGTTCTACGGTCGGATTTCGACTCGGTATCACAAGCTCTCTCGAGAGGACAGGCTCAAGCTTCCCATTGAAGTGTTTGCTTGAATCAGTTTGGGATTCGGAAAAAATTGCGCCGGTTACGTCTCCCTCACTAGACTGCTAGTGCTTGGTGATATTGATATGGCTGCATTCGAGAGACGGTTCCTAAATCAAGCATTGTCAAAATTAAGACCGGTTATGGTGACGGGTTGTGGTCGGGAATTGGGACATGGTGCGTTTTGGGATTACAATATTTTAGTAAAACAATTGTAGGAGGGTAATTAGGGATCATCGTATGGTGTCAAAATAAACTTTGGTAAAAGGGTATAGTGATTATTATTTCATGTAGTATAGCTGTTTCTTCTGCAGAAGCGGCCCAAAAAAACTGGTAGCAGCTATTAAGTCTTGGATTCCTGAAAAATAAGCTTTTGCTCAAAAACTATAAAATTCATGCAAATAACTTTCAGTGCAGACCTGATCTAACTCAGTTGAATCTAGCAACAATAACTTACGCAATACGGTTTAATATCAGCGAACCTAAAATTGAAGTTCAAGGGAACTATTGTAAGGACTTGGATTTACATATTTCGGTAGAATCTGAACTAGTGTACCCTCCGCCCGCTTGTAACGGCTCATATGGTATTTTCTGAACACTGAATTTTATTTCTCCTAATTGAATCATGAACAACATTAGACATTCAAATTTGAAAACAGTGGATTATTAGAGTGCCTTGGAACTTGGAATGTTCCCAGTCCTAGGGATACTATATTTAGCTAATCCGTCTCAATGCCCAATCTTCTTGGACAAATGCTGTCGTCGAGGTCGAGTGCTCCTGAAATTTGGACTCTGGTTGACGCCTTGCGGAAGGTTCGGCTTATCCTGCCGACCCCGACTCCTGACGCAGTAGAACAAGTCATTGTCCAAATTGACGCTGGGATAAGGCTGTTGTGGTCCAGCAGGGACTTCCGGTCCACACTTCTCCCGGCAAGTCTCCTCGATCGTGCTTGAGATGATTTTGTAGGCGGAGTGGAGAAGAGCTCCATCTATCTCGGCTCCACACTGCTCTCCCACCACTTGGACAATGAGGAACTCAACGTGAAGTAAGTATGCCAAGGGGATGGGCAGCGGGATTCTGGCTCTGGAAGCATAAGGACCACCACCGGCGGGAGGCTGGAGGTTCCGCTTGTTCCGCTTCCGCCGGAACACGGGCTCTCCCTGCTCTACTTCCCCTATAATGTCATTTTGGAACTCGGACTGGAACCGGAGAGAGTCAGGATATGAACTTTGAAGGAGGACGTTACCATAATTACGAATGGCTGGGCTGTTGGTAGAGCGGGAACTGCAGGCTGCCAACTGCTCACTCAGGCGAGCCACTGAGGCGTCCTGGGTGACTGTGAAGTGAATCTCTTGGAGACTGGACTCATCGATTATTTCCTGAACCGTTCGGTCAATCCTGGCTATTTGGAGAGAATTCACTAGGCATTTGGCCGCCAGGATGCTCAGGAACTGATCGTGAAGGAGGCGCATTTCTTGTTTGGATAGTTTGGGTATTGGTCGGCTGTTTTTTGGATTTGGAGTGGGTTCCAAAATGCCTGTAAAAGTAGGTTTACTTATATAAACCATGTATGGCAGTTGAGCGGGTATTGCGTCGAAGTGGAAAATCCGAATTAGCAAGCTCAAATTATTATTCGTTTTTTTACTTAGCTAGAGCTATATTAGCAGAGATTAGGTTAGAGCATCTTAGCTTGGATTTGGTTAGATCAAATTAGCTTATGTTAAGTTAGCTCGGCTTAGGTTAGGCTATGCTAAGTTAGTTCAGCTTATACCTGGCCATGCTAGATGAAGTTAAATTAGGTCATCTTATCTTATGTTAGGTTAGCTCAGGTTGCGTTGGTTCAGGTTTGGGATATGCCATGGTAAGTTACGTTAGGTCATATTAGCTTAAGTTAGGTTAGGTCATGTTAGCTTAAATTAGGTCATTGTAGCGTAGGTTAAGTTATCTCAGGGTAGCTTAGTTTATGTCATGTCATGTTAACTCAAGTTTGGTGTCATCTGCAGAGGTTGTTTCCTTAAGCTATAGATACAGTAGTTTAAAAACCGAATTATTTTGAAGTTTGTGGATCCGAACTTCTCCAATATGACTAATCATGTACTATTACACCGTAATTCGTTAGCAGCTTACTTCGCTTCCCTCTCGTCCGTGGCTCATTTCCAAATGTAGTACCAAAAACCTCGTGATTGGAGGAGGAGGATTCGTAGTTGTACCTATGCGCCGTTCGTTCCGAATACGATGACGTCCGTAAAGTGCTTGGGAGCAGAGAATCAGGTCGAGTGTTGGCTGGGCTTCCTTGTGCCACCGGAGGAAATATGCTAGGATCTTGAGGAATTTCCCCCAGAAATTCCGGAATTTTGTCATGTCCATGTTCACTTGAGTTTCCCGCCCTATATTCCACCACTGCATCATGTGGAAGGCTGTGATGTTCACTAGCAACTTCCGTGTTTAAATTAGTGTTTCCGAGATAGGCGGCTCCTGGAGGTCCGGCATGAGCGATTTCCTCGAAGGTCTGAGCCGGACTATATTCAGGTGGTTCCCCAAACCGAGCATAGAAACTATACCTGGAGTCTAGTTCCTTTGGACGACTTGTAGCTTCGTGGCTTTCTGGATACTGGACAACGTAAGGTCTTTCCTCTTCCGAGTGAGAGGGCGAGCTGTAGGTATGTGCGAGCATTGGGGTATTTGGGTGGTAGTTTTCAGGGAAGGGTTCTGAAATTATGGGATTCGGTGTCGTCTCAGGCTCTTTCTTCTGGAACAGATTTTTCAACCATGTGAACAGACCACGTTTCGGGCGTTGGAGCTCAGCTTCAGCGTTGCTTTCTTCAATAGAGGGAGCACCCGGATCGGCGCGTTTAGTCCTTATGAGCGCTGTACTGTTGGGTTGGCTCTCTATAAAGAAACAGTCGTAACAATTATTAAGTACCTTAAGTCTTTAAGGTACCCTTTTTTAAATTGTATTTTAGTCAAATGTGACCTTACGTTGAATAAATTATGTTAGTTTTAGTTTCCGCCCAATCTAACCTGAATCAATCTAATCAATATATCAACAGTCAACAAAATCTTACTCTATCATGTCACATGATTTGTTTAATACAACAAAATATAAGCGTACATCAATCGAAAGATTTTCTTTGAAACCTCAAATTACCTAATCTTGTTGAACTATCTTTGTTTAGCATATTAATCGTGCAACAGTCTTGTATAGGTACATTAATTTTTAGCCAGCTTACCTAAGCTCAACGGTGGTTTCGGCTCCTCAACGTTATATAGAATCTTTTCAATGTTCCGATTATCATTGTTCAGGCTTCCACTTAAGATTTCGCCGAACATCTGAGCTTCTTCCACTCCCTCTTGCGGTACGCTCTCCTTCTGTACCGATACGTCATTGGTCCCCAAGTTGTCATATACCTCGAAAGGTTCCTTTGCTTGTGGCCCATCGTGCTGATCACGCTCTACGCGCCCGACCACAGGAGGAAACTGCCTTTGGGGCTCAGAACCTTGAGGTACTGGATTTACTACTTCCGGAACAATCCCTTCGAAGTTAAGCGGATACTTGTACTGGACTGCAATGTCCATCATTTCTGAAATAATTAATGACCACACTGTATTAACAGAAGCACACTGTAAATACGAAAGATCTCATGTCTCATGCCTTGGAGTGAAGGGCGCGGTGCCGAGAAGTCTGACACAATAGGCATTTCAAAGTGGAACGGCCCACTCTTCGTATCAATCGTTGCATCTGGGTTGGGGTCATAGTAGGGAGAAATGGCGGGTCCGTACTGCGGTTGGGCCTGCCGTGGAAGCGGGAACTGCGGCCTTGGGTTCAAAGGCACGGGCTGGGCATTGGGATACGGATTCGGGGCCCAGTTGTAGTTTGGAGTTTGGACGGGACCTTGAAAAGCGTTGCTAGGGCCCTGAAGTTGAATCTGGGGCGGATGAAATGGAAGGCCGCCTTGTTGTTGGCCATATCCCAGGCCTGGCTGAGGCAGATAGGCAGAGTCTTTCTTGACACGTCGACCGCCGGAATTAATTTCATGTGCTTGTTCAAAGCCAGGCTGCGCTCGTGGGACTCTTCTGCGCTTCATGAGCTTTTGCTGGACTGGGCATTGGAAGAGTAAAAATTAGCAACATTGTATGTACATCATTAATTACATTAGACCAACCCACAACAAATGTCTTAAAAGAATACTTTCTCCTTACCAGCCATTTTAATTAGCTTTATAAAGTCTTCATGGAATATCAAGTCGTCCAGGGCGTCCGTCGCCATCCCCTCCTTGCCCGGAGGACCTGCTTATTATTGGGTTATAAATAAATACATTTGCAAGTTAATATGTAAAATAATTATATTGAAGGATTCTGTTGTTTTGGCCGAGAATCCCCACGAGTCATATGTCTGTGTCATACCTGGCTCAATTTGTACATCAGGAACAGGTGGTGGTACAAATCCCGAATTTTCTACCGGAATGGAGCTATCGAATTTCGGCTTAGCAGAATTTGTGTTGGGACTCACTATATGGGACCAAATTGTTTCTTTCAATACAATGGTTAATAATAACTTATCTAGATATGCATATTGTATGTATTTGTATTACGGGAAGCGCGTACTCTATAACTTCGTCTGCGTACCTTGCATAGGGATTAATGATGCGGCCGGTCTCAGAAGCCCGGTATAAACTCTGCTCCACCGGGGTAAGAAATTATATGCTTTCGCGGGGCCGGGATTTACCGCTGAAAGTATGATTATAAGTTACTAGAGTAATAAATAGCGGAGGACCGCGCGGTTAGCGCGTACATAAGCATTACCACGGAGGAATGGTCCAGAATTAGGGGTTAATCCATTGTTCATGATCTCCGGATTGTTGAGAGCTGCAAAGTCAGAAGTTAGAAACAAAGTTTGAAGGCTGCGTCTGACGTGAAAAATGAAAGGAAAAAAAAGGTGTATTTTGTGCTCTATAAGCATTTGTATTTATCTCCGGCTTTTTTATTTTCTCTTTTTAACAGAAATTATGCGTATTGTTTCCATTAAGTATTAGTATATCTAGTAGACTTCAAAGTAACGTAGTACTAGTACTATTACTAAAGATATATTATGTTGCCACGACAACATTTTGCACCCCCGGGTAGTTAAACAATGGGGACTTGACAATTCCATATGAAAACGTGTGCTAGACCCAGGTCACGATTGTTATTTTATTTTACAAAAGGTCGCGTATCTCGTAATCCCTTCGACCTAGAGAGGTCATATTAAATTTGCTTGGCAGCTAATTGCATGGGATAGATAATTTCAGTATGAGAGGTAGCGAGATGATCATGAAAGTTGTCAAATTAAGGTACTGCGCATAAAATGTCATTTTTAAGGGTCATTGAGATGAATGATGATTGAGTTGATTTTTTTTAAGGGGTGGGGTTCATAGTCCGTGTCCGTATTATACCCGTAGGCCTGTCAGACCTTTAGTTCACAAGTAAGTCTCTAGCGTTAATCAAGGCCACTTTATCAAAATCTGCATAGTAACCATTTTCCTCCCTTTCGCCATCAGCTCGATCTCATACTGAAAAGTATCCACCATACACAGGTGGGTCCCCTAGCCTATCGAGTGATAGGAGTGCAGCCTAGGTCCCATCTGTACAGTATCACGATCTACAAGGTTTAATAAATTCTTAAATACGACGCACTTAACGATTTCTAATTATTTAGGTAGTGCTGCTAGGCTCTTTCAAATAAAGTTCCAAGTTATTTTAAATTAAATATGTTATAATTTTAGTACCCATACCAAGTCCATCCAGAGCACCAGAAATCTGTTTTACAAGAAAACATATTAAAACTGCGGTGATGGACACCTCTCGGAATATAATCGTAGGCGGCATCTGGATCTTAGATCATCACGTTTTAGCTACTGCTATTAGGTAAACGGGCAGCGTTTAAACGGGTAACACTATTTTGGTAAACAGAAAACTATTGTGGCCAAAGCTCAATTCTAATACCAATATGACGAACTCTGTGACATGAATAGCGTGAAGCGTGAAGCCTTTAATCAACAAGTGCCACGTAAGTATCATAAAGCTTGAAATGTTCATTCAAATGGGTCCGAGTTTGGCGTACCAGGCACGGGAAGGCGTGTAACAATGCTCGGAAATAATAAATGTTTACTGTTTATCTTGATTGATTCATGGCTAGTCGGAATTCTCATTTAAACGGAAGAAGTAACAGGAATTCCGCATGCTAATACTAATTGAAACGAATCGAGGTGCTACGGTTGAGGTGGGCGAATTCTAAAGTTTATTTACTTTAGTTTATCGGAAATTACTCGGAAATCTTATGTACCTACCTTATGTTCACCCGGAATAACATACATTACGGTTACTAAATGCTTGATCTTGATGTTCGGCAGAATAAATCTTCCTTATTTCATCAAATATTTTTAGTTAACGCATTTGAGGTACCTAATAATTGGAATAAAATTTTCGCTAAAAAAGAAGGCCTAAATATTTACTTTACAGTATTAATGCGTGTGTTGGCCAAAAGTATCAATATACTGATAAAAAGCTGTTCTTGTCACGCAAGGTTTATGTTATCAACTTTGAAAAATCGCCAGACCACAATAAGCGCCTAGCATTATTAATTCTCATACAGAAACTTTCATAAATCAAATAAAATATTTCTGCCAAGATTAGTTTCGGACCGAACTAATCTTAAAGGATCAGGATCTCCGGAAACAGATTCGAAATTGATTTTCGGACAGAAATGGAAGGAACAAAATCCTCGCCCTAGGCTCATCCACAACAGTACACAAAGTTGTTCCTAATTTTGGTTCGAAAGAACTGAGAATTAATTTTCTCAAAATAAATGTTGGGCATTAAGACGCTTACTTTTTCAACCTGTTAATTATCTGATATATACCATGTAATACATTTTTATAAAGAGTAATATATTTAATTTATATAGGCATTATTTAGTACCTACTAGTTGTAATACATTTGGAAGGAAAGATATCTTATAGTCTTCGTAAACTCAGCTATCTGCACTTAAACGTACTCCAGGTCATTTTAAGCTCATGGGTGAACTTCCAAAAGACCATCGTCTTCTGCAATAAGATCCAATCCAGAATTATTATCCTCCGTAAGCTGGTCAGCTCCTAAGTTATTGAAACCCACTGAAAGATGCTGATCCGGATCATCGTGAAAGCAGGAGCTCATAATTTCCAGGAAACAGGCCGTGGAGTGTGCGAAGCAGAAGAGTACGAAGGGAACCGTGGCATAGACAATGATGATCCACTCCACGGCCCCGTATACCCTGAATGAACTCTGATGAAACGTAACTAGCTTACACTCCAGACACCAGCTGAGCCAGATGCAGAAGTTGACGCTGGCCAGAACAAGGAAGAAGTAGGCAGTCTTCTTGAGGGAACCGTAGCCCAGCCTGCAGAATACTTCCGAGATGAAAATGGCTTGAACAGCAACTTGGAAGTAGTTGAAGAGTGCCAGGGAGACGTTGAAGGCCGTCCAGAGAGGCGGAGATGTCAAGTGATTGGCTTTACTGTCAGCCAGCTGGATGAGGTCAGGGAAAACCCGGAGCGCAAAGAGAACGCCGAGCGGCAGGAGCGGGAAAATGAGCATCATGGCGTCGAGTTGAAAATGGCGCGGGGGAGACGGCCTTGAATTCATGCTGAGCATGTGCCGAAAGTAGAACGTGACTTCGGTCGAGACCAGAATAAGCTGAAAGAGAAGTTGCTGGAGAATGAAGAGCCAGATCCCGCTCGTGTATTGATGAGCCTCCATGAGCCGATAGAAGTAAACGATGCTGATGTATGTGCCCAGAACTAAAGATATGGCCATCGGAATGGCAAACCATTTTCTCAGCGAAAAGAGACATGAGGGGTCACAAGTGTGTTGGTCTTGGTCTGCCATGGTGATCATTTCAATCTCGTGATTGTCGCCAGGGTTTCCTGTAAATAATTAACCAAAATACAAATTCCTTTCTTTTTGGCTGTCATTTTTTGGACTTGGAGATATTTGGATACCATTATTAGCCCTTGGGCGCGCTATATCTGCTCCCCATGAGGAGATAGCCCAATGCGGTCCATTTAAAATTTGTTTAGGATGAAAAGATACACGACATATATCTTTGCTGCGTTTTTGTTAACCGGGAGGTATTTCGCCATACATCGAGCGCGGTCTCCTTAACAGTCATAAAAAAAACATAGAGCTTACCTACGTTATTCCAGGCCACCACGCAGAATACTGTGGCCAATGAGAAGTACTCCGTTGAGAATGGCTTCAGCTCCAGGATGTATTCCACCATATTGGAGAAGATGACATGTTCTATGCAGTGGGCCTGAGACTTTAACATTTCGGGCACGTACTCCTCAACTGTGGTCCCGTTCGTTATGTTGAGTCCAAAGGTCGGGTCAGAGATTGATTCCGCCACAATGTCTATGTAGCCCCAAGTCTCTTCCTCAACAACATACTTGAAGGCTGAGCTGAAACAGACGGCGCCCACAAAGGCCCAGACAAAGGCGGAAATTTTCGGGTTCGGCGCTGAAGGTTCCTGTGGACAAGTCCAAGTCAACGATTTCGAATGCCATAAGGTGAAGAGGTGGGAATAAGAGGCTAGACCGAGTAATTCGGGGACGTACTTCAAGTATGTCACGCTCGGATGGGGGGAGGGGGTTCAGGATTCGCCTGACAGCTGTGTGACAAGGGGGAGGAGGAGGTTGAGATGTTCCGTGACGCAGACGTTTAAATTGAATTTTTTTTAAACATTTTTTTGATCTTTCTCATAATAAATTTATACAAACGGTTAGAGATTAAGCCATTATGTGTCTGAATCATATGCTGTAAAAATATGGTTTGCATTGCGGAGGAATCTTTTCGCGCGTATATTTGTTAATACTGGTGGTACCAAAAGTCCGACATGCTTTTACGCAATGAGTGACAGGGAGGGGGTTAAAATCTTGCGTGAGGTGCGCGTGACAGAGCTGGACAGGGTGTCCGAAAAACATATATTCTTGTGTGACATACTTGAAGTACGTCCCCTACTACTGACCTAGAAAATGAAACCGTTTTTACCTTCGTTTTGACTATAATGGTAATGAGGAGGACAGTAGCAAAGAGTACCTTGGCCAAATTAGCCACCAGACCCAACCAGGAAAAGCATTCCGGAAGTTCAAAGTAAAAGTAGACTATATCCGCCAGAATCCATATTTGATTTAGAGTGTACCCGATGAAGAAAACTGAAAAGTGCCATATAACCTATTATTATCCATAAACTTATCCTGAAAGCAGCTGATGGAAATGGTGCTTCACGTATGGACGGATAAATATCAGTAACTGAAATTTGGAGTTGATAGGCCTTGCAAATGTTACTTACAGTAAGCCAGCAGATTATGTTCACAAAAGAACGGCGGAGTTCCAACATCCCGAAAACATTGGTGACCGTTCCCACCCTTGCATTTCTTAATTATTCTTAGGAACAGCCGGTAAAAATAGACGCAGAGTTCCTTTGATTTAAAAGATATCCGGGTTTCGTAAGATACAAGAATCGAGCTGAGCAGGTACAAGAATATCCTGCAAAATTCCAAATATTTCCCCACCGTAATAATATTGATAGTAGCATACAATGAATTAAAAATAATTCCACCTCCTAATTTATTATAAAGACTGGACTGGTTTCCATTACTTGCGCAAAACTTGTACATTTTTAAAGTGACTTTCAATTGTGCATAATTTAAATGGGCAGTTGAGGTAAGCTTACCCTATGCTCCGAGCGGAATTGTTTGTGTGCCTCTCCTTAGCAAATAGTGGGATGGAAAAGACGGAGTACAGGGAAACAATTGCTATGGCCAATGTTATTGAGCCAATCGACCAAAGCGACATGATTGTTAATTATAATTATTACAATATAATGGGAGAAGAGGTCGTAGAAAACGGAGCTCACGGATTAAGTTATTATATTCCTAGCGCTATCCCTAATACTAAACCTCGGAGCCTATTTTTGCAATTATTTGGAATACGGAACTCAAAACTGGAAAAATGCTCTTCATTTTTGATGATGGGTCGCAATAATGGCACCTACAACGGAATACATGTACATGTATAAGGCATGCATATAATGCTGTAGTATTTACGTCTTACTTCATTAATATTATACCTACGAGTACGAGTAGCCTCAACATTTCCATTTCTCGATATACTGATTGAGTACGAATATATTATCAATAATAATAGTAAAGTTTAACAGGATTAGTCCCTAAATCCACATCCATAGTCTTCCGTAGTGTTGCTCTCATTCAGATTCTTATGAATATGATCATGGGTCCGGGTACCATAAACTAGGTATAGACGCTTGAGGGGAACGGATTTGGATTTGGCGACAACAACGGCAGCTACGGTAGTACCAACATAAAGGAAAACAAAAAAACCATTATTTTCTTTTCTGTCCAGCTCCTGCCTGGCAAAAGCGTAAACAGACTGATTCATGGGGATAGCTACATACAGGAACACCAATTTAAATTTGTGGTCTACATATTTAATAAGATAAGAATACAGGAGGCACTACTCAAGCTTTCTATGTATTATAGTAACTGTGCAGATACGATGAGTCAGATTTTGACTCCGAAATCTGCACTGCCGGCTCTGGACGGGACTGGAGTCTTTTCTCCCGATCCCGAACTAAATCCCATAGATAGTAGTACACACCTATCAATTTCCAAGATCTGGAATATGTCTGGATTTATATATTTTTTGTAAATGAAAAAATAATTTAACCAACTGAAATTGACGGAGACATTTTCTGGAAGAATAATAGGTCGGCTCCACCGTCACGGAGCCAGATCCGCGCCGGCGCCGGCGCGGAGCCGAATCCTGATTTAGAACAGGAGCAGAAAGGTAAGTTGCCTAAGAGCCTTGCGCTATCTAGTCCAGAGGCGACCTAAGGCTTTCCGAAGAATCTGACCATTGTTAAAAAGACCTAAACTAAATACTACCAATTTTCAGGCAAAAGCATAGAATGAAGGCCTACCATACTGCCTTCCAGGTGACAATTTGAGCCCGTACAGGGTCCAGGAGGCGACGTGAGCCCTTGAATGACAGTCAAACATCAGAAAAGGTTTAAAGTGTCAAGATTTAAATAAATACATCTGACACGAGTGTCTGAATTTATGATTGTCGTCCTAAATCAGACGCCTCCGGCTCATTGTATTTATGTTGAGTGTCAGTGAGTTGGCTATTTGTATTAATTCCATAACCTGTAACCTATATACGAACATCCTATTTCATTAACTAATCTTAAATGGTTCGCATCCTATTGGCAAATTTAATATATGTATATATTATATTATATATATATTCAAATTATTTTGTAATTCGTACCAAGCCTAACTTAAATCTATCAAAAGAAATGTAACCTAACCTACCAAAATTAAATCTATCAACAACAAGGTATAATCTAACAGGCTAGCCATCCTATTATGTCCGAATCAAATCGTAACTTGTACCTAGTTTGTTAGCATTCAGAATCATTATTATGTAATTACAAGTAACGACCTCGCCTTCGGCTCTTGTCTTATACTTGCGCACGCGGCTCCGCCGCTTAGCGCGGTTGGCTCTACGCTTGCTTGGAACGAATTAGTACAAATATTCGATTAATAAATAAATTGATAAATTAACTCTAGAAATGATGTGATATGTTAGAAAGCCATGTCGCAGAAACAAAGTATCTACGACCTGTTATGCTAGACGCTAGACACTGTGCAGGTATGATTTAAGAAACAAAATACATAGCAAAGGCATGAAAGAACGTGCAGAGTCTCTAGCAACAGTTCGTAG
>JAQFZY010000476.1:0-27042 GCA_034696285.1 Hypogastrura burkilli | reverse complement strand
CGTCACATTTTTTCCTAAATCGGTAATATTTTTTCATAAAAACGTCACATTTCTCCCTGAGCGAAAAATACAAGCCTAATTTAATTAGTAAGTACGCAACTCAGTACGGAAAGGAGTCGGGCTACCTGAAACGTGTATGAACCTGATTTAGGAAGAGGTTATGTGGACTGATAAAATTAAATCCGGCGGAGTGGCCCGCTTTGAAACCCTCACTGTATATACATATGTATGTACATACGTTTGGGCAGGATTAAAGACAAGCTACTCCAACCTTCACAAGCCCCGCTACAACACTACAAGTACTACTAACAATACCAGTTCTCATGAGCATTCCCAGCATATCCCGACTCCCGGCTCCAAGCTACAACAATAGGCCGTTCCCTTTGAGTACTCTCCCCGTAAAATCAGGCCGAAATCCAGTCAATCCAATCCCTCTCGTCCTCGTATGTGTTTCGTTCCCTTAACGTTAGAGCCCAAGAATTTAGGCCTCAAGATTTTGGGATCGATAGGAAGAACGTGGAGGTAGCGGCGGGCCTCCTCCTCCGCCTCGTTATCCCAGTCAGTCCCTAGCCCTACAAACTCCGAATTCGGAGTGTTATTATTCTCACACCACAGGGCCTGGGCTCGCCCTTACTCGCTACACGTTGGAGCTGGAGCTGGATTACGTACTTCCCCAAGTGCTTTCTTCTTTCTTTAGAGAAAAGGAGCCCATTTCCTGCCCAAAGTGTAAAAGAAGGAAATGGGCCGGCCCAGTAAATAATGAGAGAACACAAAAAAAATCCGCCGAGCGTCTGCACGTTGACAGTGCGGGGCCTTATGAATATTCATCCCATTGTCTAAGGTTTACCACGGTTCGGGAAAAAACGTCTGCCTTTTTTACGGGGGAGTCCATAAGGGTAAGGGCGGGGGCCTAGTTTTACTTCTACCGGAGGTCCAAAATTATTTATGAAAATTCTTTTCTCAACTTTTGGGGGTTTAGTGCCTGAGTCCCCTCGTAAGTTTCCCCCACAGCTTTCAGGCTCTAACTTTCATTACAGGAAGTTTGGAGCCCGCCTGCCCAGTTACTCCCCTGCCTGGCCCAATTCTCACACAAATACTGCGGGCCGGGTCCGGATCTCGGCCAGCAGAAGTCTCGATGATCTTTTGAATGGGAACCCGAAAGGAGTCTGTGAGGAAGTGCCGGAACGTAAAAAATGGCCATTATTTAAGTTAAGGCCCGGGAATGGGACTTTTGCCCTTACGGCCCGTGTTTGGGACTTTCTCCACGTGGTACATACATATGTAGAGGTATACTGCCAAACCCTGCAGTGCGTGTGTAAATAACCCAAATATTTCATCTGGGGTCAAAATCCACCATTTAACCAAATATAATAACCTCATACACCCTAACGATCATTTTGATGTGCCACATGCTACGGTTTAGGCGGATATGCCTTCTTGAACTTTTCGAGGTCAGCACATGACCCCCAAAGGACAATATCCAAAACTCGTTCCTAATATATGACCCTGCATCACATAGGGTCTCCGGAACCGACATTAACTCAAGCTGACCATGGTCGACCCTTACGGGCTACCTGCGGTCATGAGTAGGTCGGTACATGATTTATGCAACAGACTCGGGATTCGTATCCTCTAACGGTCGTTTTGATGTGCCGCGTGTTATGGTTTAGTTGGATATACCCCGTTGACCTTTTCGAGGTCAGCACATGACCCCCTAAGGTCAATATCCAAAAATCGTTCCTAGCATATGACCCTGCATCACCTAGGGCCTCCGAAACTGACATTAACTCAAATTGACCTTGGTCGACCCTTAGGGCTCATCTGGGGGCTATGGCTCGGTCGGAACACGATTTATACCACGGATTCAAGCACCCGGGCCCGTACGATCATTTTGATATGATCACGTGACAAAGTCAGGAAGTATGAATTTTTTGGGCGGTATTAGGATGAATTCAGTACGAACCATGGAAAATAGATAAAGTCAAGCTTGGACGCCTGGTATAAATAAAAGAAATTGACTGTAATAATAATTCCAAAACAAGGTTAAGCGTAGTTTAAATAGCTGATCTAAGAACAAGTCCATCCAACTTCCACTGGTCGAAAATTAGGTAGATACACGTAGGCTTTTGCGCCGAGTCTTACCTCTACCAACTAAAGCTAAATTCCTAGCTTCCTCGTAGCATGTGTAGGAAGCGGAAGGGATAAAAAAATATTTTTATTGCCAAGCGATAAAGTCCCGTTTTCTGGTCCCTCTTCAAAAGGAAGTCGAGAGAGAGTGAGGTAGTTGTTCATTTTGAGTCTAAACTGGCCTCGGCCACTATGCACTACTTGTAGCTATAGGCATCTATAGGGAAGACAAAAATGATTGCGGGTTTAGGCTGAACGGTAGCAGTACCTTCCTTATACGTTATACGTATAGTACAGGTCCCATTTTTTGATTTACTTTAGTGGACGGAGATTCCGGAGCCGAAGTATATCAACATAGTAAAGCAGAAGTAGTATATATGTACTACGCTTCTTCTATGTTACTGGTTGCATGGCCCTCTGCTGTGCTGCCGTAATTCGCAAATTCCCATACATTCTACTTATTTGTATGTGAATTGAGAGCCGCCTGTATGTCAATACGCCAGTTTCGACTCGAGTAAATTATGCGTAAACATAATTCGGAACCAGGCTTTGTGCTTTGATCTCTGATAGAAAATACAAAGGGACTGTGTACCCTAGCCGTGTAAGCCTAGAGCTAAGCATACACAACACATGTAGCAGGCGTGTTGCAGATTGTTTAGGAAATTGGACAGGTTTTGGAAGTACTATTAAATCAGTGCAAAATGTTATACAGAGTGTCTAAAAATTAGCGTCATTTTATTTTGGACAAAAATGTGGCAAGTTGATACAGAACTTTCTCGAATGCTATAAGCATAGGCCCATGCCAGCCCAGCTAATTCCATGTACTGCTAAGTACGACATGGTTCCAACTTGAATGTACATTCCCATGCACTGGCTTAGGGCGGTCCGCACTGTATGTATATGGAATTTCGCAGTCACTGAGTGGGATATATATTTTGTATATAATATATATTTTTGCCAATTTCGAGTAGAATCTGGAACATAGGATTTCGGCAGAGAAAGGGCTGAACCCAACACAGGCGGAAGAGAAATGGGCTATTGGCTCCGGCCCGAGTCCTGCGGGAATAATCGCTCAACTGGAGAGAAATCGACTTATGAGTACACAGCCTCAGCCTTTCTTCCCCCTTTCCACTGGAGCTCGGCCAAAGGAGAGAAAGTCCTTGGCCAAAAAAAGCCCCCCTCAAAATTGCAAAGTTTGGCTTTCCGCCTCTGCGGCCTGATACATGGATTTATTTATGTAATCCAGTTCGGACTCGGAAGGCCTAGGAGTAGGAGTATACATTAGATTAGGCTACGGGCCTCCCCGACTCATTTGATTCTAATCAAAGCCCAGGCCGGGGCTCGTTAGGGATCCGGACGGGGATCCACAGCCCAAACCGCATCATCATAATTTCATGGAGTCAGTCCTCGGGGCCTGGGACTTCAAAAGGAGCCCCGGCACTTAAAGTCTATTTAAACAGGCTGGGAGGAGCCTGGGCTCTCCAAATATAAACTTCTGTGTACATCTGAATTTGGCTCATTTTCATATTTTGAAGCTCAAGGCTATATGATTTGGGCAGCATTAAATGCAAGTGAATTTGAGCTATGTTTATAATTTGATGGCCACAATCCACTTTGCACAATTGTTGTTTCGGGATTTGCATTTAGGCCTAGGCCCCAGAATCCAATACAATACGTGCTCCCAAGTTTGAGAGGTAGGAGTTCAGTGAGTCCCCCGGCGGGACCTGTTCTAAAGGTGAATAATAGGTGTCCGGACCCGGGGTAGTTAATATAGGTCAGAGGCAGAGGCTTTAGGGTCCCGGGCGGGTGAGACACTGGGAATGACCTCTCTTCCTAACAAGGGGATCCGGCCATAAAATCCAACAACAAATGAATACTGAGTTACGTTTACTACCGGAACCGGAGGACGATCACAGTTTGGAGATGGGAGCCTCGGAAGGCAGAAGAGCTTTCAGCCTCACACTACCACGTTTTTCCTCCTTTCGCTCCGGACCCAGAGCCAGTGAACACAACAACACTGAAAAACCAGATCCTCCTTTGGAATTTAACTGTGAAGCCTTCACGATCATGGTAGCAACTTTCCAGTGTGTTCACCATGAATCCAGATTCCTATAGCTTTCATACAGAATGTATCATATTTCTGCAACCTTTACTATGAAGACTCGATTTCTTGCTGACTGTGTTGAATATGCAATATCGAATACGAACGAAGCAGCGTTCACTATGAATCACGCTGCTTTTACTGTGGTGCGGAGCAAGCAGCTTTCACTATGAAGCATCCAGTTTTTCCTACGAATGAAGCCGCTTTCACGTTGTTTCACTATGTCCCCATGTTTTTTTAAACTATGAAATCAGCAGCGTTCATCAATTCTCTTCAAGAAGAAATCAATTTTTTCACTATGAAAATTATCTCTATGAATCCAGCTGTTTTGGTTATGAATTACGCTTCACTATGAAGCCAGCTGTGTTGGATATGAAGTAAGCAGGTTCACTATGATGTTAGCAGCTTAACAATGAAATAAGCTGTTTTCACTATGATGTAAGCAGATTCACAATGAAACAAGCTGTTTTCACTATGAAGTGAACAGCTTCACTGCTTTTACTCTAAAGTACACTGTTTCACTATGAAGCCAGCTGCTTTCACTATAAAGTACACAGCTTCACTATAAAGTGCACAGCTACACTATAAAGTACATAGCTTCGCTATAAGTCAGCTGCTTTCACTATTAAGTACACAGCTTCACTATGAAGCCACTGCTTTCACTATTAAGTCAGCTGCATTCACTATGAAGTATGAAAACAGCATCTTTCGCTAAGACATCAGCTTTGTTCGCCATAAATGAAGCAGATTTCACTGTAAGACGTAACTTTCTCCTGGCTTCACTATGAACGAAGCAGCTTTCACTGTAAGACGTAACTTTCTCTTGGCTTCACTATAAACGAAGCAGCTTTCACGTTAAGCCTTAGCTTTCATTGGGTTGCATTACGAAGCACATGATTTTCTCCAACTTTCAATATGAATCCGTTATCATTCGCAATGAACAGTACAACTCTGCAGTATTTCGCAGTAAAAGATACCTTTATATTAAGCTCAGCTCTCTCCGCCTTTCACTCTGCCTTTTGCAAAAGACTCTGACCCCTAACCCGAGACCTAAGTCTAACAGATGGTCCGGGAACCGTAGAAAAGGGTCCCTGGCCCGGGCCCGCCTTGTGGTCCCAATGTGCGGAAATGAAAAATGGGCCGCCGTGGCTAAACGTCAATTCAAATTTGCTCTCTGCCAAAAGAGCCTGCCCATATTCATCATCCCGCCTTACTTCTCCGCCTACGGAGCCCTACCTATTCTTCCTCACACTCCGCTCCCTGAATACCAATTCGGGAGCTCCTTTGTCTCCCAGAACTAAGATACAGGCCTAGGTCCCTTTTAATATTCATCCTTTCATAAATAGGCCGGGCTTGGGTGGGCCTATGGATTTTGTAATTATGAGACGGGTGTCTTACCCCGAGCCTCGGCCACGGCCTCTGAGTCCCCGCCGTTGTCACTATAGCCGGTCCCGCCATAGGCTGCCCCGGCCTGGATCTCCCCGTCCGAGGCTGCAAAGGAAAGGAGGGCCAGGAGGACGTAGCGGGGATCCATTAGACGCACCGCATCAGACTCTCCGGCCCAACTGGGAACAAATAGGAGGAAATATTAATAACTGGGACACATTTTTCCCGGGCCTTCCTCGACAGGCCTATCCTTAGAAACGTTTAGGGGAAACCAGGAGGAATCCAATATAGGGACATTTATTAGAGGGCGGCCCAGAAATAGGAATTCATCTTCTGGCTAGGCCAACTCTCATTACATTATGTGGAGCCACCGGAAATCAATACGAAAATTGGTTCCTTGTTCGGGCTCTACTCAATACAGCTAATTTTTCTGACGTTGCGAGAGTAACTAGTATCTACTATATACTTCGGGCTCAAATCTAATACAAAATGACTATTAAGGCCATGAAAATACTTAGCCCTCCATCCTGATTGATTTTAGTATTATTTAAGCATAGGTATTTTAATTAGCTTTTTCTGAAGGATAGCCAACAAGCCCGCGCTAACGCGGAACGACTAACTACGTCTTCTAATTATTTCTAGGGTGCAGGGACCACCATAATTAGGAGTTCAACTCAAACAAACGCAACCATGACCCTTTCCACGCTAGAAATCATTAGAAGACGTAGTTAGTCGCTCCGCGTTAGCGCGGGCTTGTTGGCTAGTCAAACGAAGATTTTAAAACGGTAATACAATATTGGACCAATAATATGTCTAACCACGGGACTTTTATTGTACATGTATAAGTATAACGTAGCTGCTAAATTTTGGCTTCTTGGCAGGCCAAATATTAGCTGCGGCAGAGAAGCTTCACATCTTAAGGAAATGGCATGCATTAAATATAGTCAAATTTAATGAAACAGCCTCCTCAACTCATCCGCCCACATCTTCCAAATACCAACTGCCCAAGTCATCGTCAGCTTCAATTAGATTCACTCTGGTTTACGGGTTGGGGGAAACTTTGGAGTCCCCGTTGGGCCCAAATTGAGAGCCTTTGTTTATCTCGGAGCCGGGCCCAGATTATGGCCTCAATATTAGTTTAAGTGGAGAATCATGTTTAAATCAAATGGATCTCTGTGGCTTGTCATTCCTCTCTTTAGGCAGACAGCGGCACTCCTCAAAGTTCCTGGGAAACTTTGAGTCCCTCTGGGATCTTTAGGCCTCTCCCCACAACATTCAACATTTCTAGAGTAACTGACAGGAGCTGGGCTTCGGAAAATTAATAAGCTTTCCTTCAGGAATTCTATTTAGTCCTGTCCCAAAACTATAGATTTTAGCCCGAATCTAAATATGGAAATGATCTAGTAGAAAATGACTCAGATCGGGATGGAAGTCTATATTTTCAGATTCGCACATTTCCTGCATATAGGGGGAAGTCTATATTTTTTTCCGCATTCTGTAGATCAATATTTAATATTAACAGTGGATGTCCTGAGGGAGATCCGTAGGTCTGTGTCTGTATTGAAAGCTTGTTCGGCTGTACTTGACTCCAGAGTAGACAGGCCAGACAATTGAGCTCGGAATTCCTGGAGGCATCTTCCAGCTCGGAGATATAAGGCACAAAGCCAAAGTATGCGCGAAAGCTGAGGCCATGGGGCCATATTTACATATGTAGCATGGGCCCATGTAGGCCCCACAAATATTTCTCCCTTGACAGAAACAGGGACTAAATCAAAGGAACTTTCCCTTTGGTTACGGAATATTACACTTCCGTTCCAGACACACTGAAGTCGGCCAGACAGCGGACAGGCCAAACTCACGATTCCGCTCTTCTATGCATAGGCTCAATCTCGATATTATATTGTTAGAGAATTTATAAATGTAGTATTAGGGCAGAAAATATACTACAAAGTTATCAGCTCTGTAAGCAGCAAAAATATGTTCCTTCGTAAGAATCAACTGTATAATTCTAATATTTTATTGAGGAAATGCCTGGATACTAGAAATAGAACTACGATTTTTAAGTAAAAACAATATTTTTAATACATGGAGGCTGCCATTTAAACTAGCACCAATTAATTCTAAATCTCTCACCAATTCAAGCAAATGTCATCACCAATTATATTATTGATGTGGTTGATGAGGTTACGCTACTGCTGTCAAATTGTTAGGTTAGGTTACACTACTGGTGCCAAATTGTTAGTTTAAGTTACGCTACTGCTGTCAAATTGTTAGGTTAGGTTACGCTACTGGTGCCAAATTGTTAGTTTAGGTTACGCTACTGCTGCCAAATTGTTAGGTTAGGTTACGCTACTGGTGCCAAATTGTTAGGTTAGGTTACGCTACTGGTGCCAAATTGTTAGGTTAGGTTACGCTACTGCTGCTAAATAGCCAGATTAGGTTACTCTACTGCTGCCAAATTATTAGGTAGGTTAGGTTACGCTACTGCTGCCAAATTGTTAGGTTAGGTTAGGTTTCGCTACTGCTGCCAAATAGTTAGGTTAGATTAGGTTACGCTACTGCTGCCAATTGTTACGTTATGCTACACTACTGCTGCTAAATAGCCAGATTAGGTTATGCTACTGCTGACAAATTGTTAGGTAGGTTAGGTTACGCTACTGCTGCTAAATAGCCAGATTATGTTACGCTACATACATAGAAATCTGCTATTGTGTCAAATGTGCCCAGCAGCAATCTAGATTTTGCAAAATGTAACTAACAGAAAACACATCTGTATGTATAACAGTTATAAAGTAAAAGTACAAGACCATCCAGATCCAGCCTATAGCGCTAATCGAGGTTTGATCAAATTAGAACATTCACAAAATAAGGAATATTTTACGATTTCAAGGCATCATCATAGCAAAAATATAAATTAATTCTTCAAAGGACTTGATAGACCTTTTTCAAAGGACTCGAACCCGTTCTAAGTCCCGTCTCCTATAATTCCTTATTTCCACAAATCAAATCTCTTCCTCTGGTGGCCTTTAGTCCGAAAGTATATTAGGCCCATAATTCAGGCCTCCCCCGCCCGGCTCTATAATACTTTATAGGATAATCCGTAGATATTAAAGTGGGGGCCTCGGCCCCTTGTAAATCTTCTTGATTCCTAAAATTATGCAAGGGAATAATAATCCGCGGGAAGGAAGGAAGGGGGCGGGAGAGCCATAAAACCTAAAATAATTCCCGGGGAATAAATCAGAGCCGAAGTAACAGCCTTTCCTGATTTGGCCCCGGCTCTAATAATAGAGAGAAAGTTTCATCTTTGGGGCTCAAAGGGGAAGAAGACACTTTCTCCGCCCCGTCCAATTTATATGGAAATTGAAAATTCGACGAGCTTGACCCGCCTTATTTGCACATCAGAAAGGCAATCATCCGGAACCCGGGCCAAGGGTGATGGATCTATTCCGGCTACCAACCTAACTCAATCATCACTCTGCTACAGCTCAGCTCAGCTCAGCTCAGCTCAGCGGCATATTAGCCAAAGGAAATCGGGAAATTCCAATATGGGAGATTTCGCAAATAACACGGACTGTCCCGTCTGAGCATTCCCTTGTTAATGACTACACAGATATATTACCTAAAACCAGAATTGAAAAAAAAACATGTTTTTTTTTTGTTTAAACAAAAAAAATAGGTTTCTATTGTTGAAAACATGCTTTTTTTTTATAAAAAACGTTTTTCTAATAACAAACAAAAAAGCTGCTTTTTATTATTTAAAACATGTTTTTTATAAACAAAAAAAAACGTTTTTTTTTAAAGAAAAAACAAAAAACAGTTTTGTATTCTTTTTAAAGTGTTTTTTTACAAATAAAAGCGGTTTTTTATAGTTTAAAATGTGTGTTTTTTTTTATTAAAAAAACGTTTTTTTTAAAATGTTTTAAAACAATATTTTTTATTGAATAAGAAACGTTTTAAAACATGTTTTTAAAACATGCTAACCCTGCCTAAAACCATCGACAAATTAATCATGATTAAGGAACGGATTTCGACATAAAAGCATATTCTTATGACGTATTACTATTGCAAATCTTTTGCCAAATTTCCACGAATTCGGTCAGTACGACCTCATATATGCAGTTTTATTTGACATATTTGAGCATACTTTGGACTTATACGACATAGAATCATATTTTGAGCTTTTAGCGTTTTTAATGGATATTTAAGGAAAAACAATGTTTTTTTTTTTAATGTTGGTGATGTTTTACGGTAAAAATTATACTTTTACAACCAAAAATTCAAAAATTTGCGCCTTCGGCGCTGTGTGTTTATTTTAAATAAATGTTAATAGTTTCGTGCACGTAAATGCGTATTTCTCCCCGCACATTTTATACTTGCGCGCATATCTGATTTTTTGGCATATAATTTATGTTTTAAAAGCATATTTTCGGGTTTTTAAATACATATTTTCCGTTTTTAAGGGCATATTATGACTGCTTTTTAGGGCCTAATAACATCATATTTCAAGGTTTGCAAGGGAATATTACTCCGTTCCTTAATCATGGTATATTTTGCGCAAGTATGGATTTAGCTAGCACAATAGGTGCGGAACTTCTGGACCCAGAATGGAGGGTCCTCTGCTCCCTGGTCCGTAACATAAGATGGCTCCAGGTGATTTACGGAATCAAAATCAAAATATGGAAAGTTCGAAGCAGGATCCGGGGAAAGTTTGGGCCCTTTAGTATTTCATCTCAAGTGTGAGCTCTGTCATGTACATGCATGAATACAGATTGGGATCATCGGGAGTTGAATCAGCGGCGTAAGTACTGTGCCCTTCCATAGACTCCTCGAATCCGGCCCTCCACGTGAGGACTCAATTCTCGGGGGACTCTGGGCACAGTTTCTGGGCTTATCACGTAGACATACACGCCCAGACCGGGTTTCATATGGAAATTCATGTCCTGGGGCTCGACGGGCTTAATTGCGGGGCTCAAATCAAATTTATTCCAACAACGGAGTCCGAGCAGGGCGGGAATTAACGGAATTACGCCCTTCCCCGCCCAATACTGAGAGGGATAATTTGGGGTTGGGAAACAAGCCCAGATCAGGCTTACAGGCCTGCTAATCTCGTAATAGTGACAATGTGTCCGATACTAATAGTGACTCTATAGCACACTGGCATTGTGTATAGGTAGGTTTTTTTCACCTAAAAATAGTCACAAAATGCCCCCCAAAAATATAGAATTTGACTACTAATGCAATATTAAAATAGCAATCCATAGAAACATGATTGTTTAGTTATGATAGTACTTGCTAACAAAAAGTGGCGCCATTTTTCGAGAAAACGCTTAAGAACAAACTGGGGCAAGTTGATACTCAACTTTCACCATTGCGATTTCATACGCCCATGCCCACCCTGCTAATTTCATGTACTGCTAAGTGCTACATGGTTCCAACTTAAATGTACATTCCCATCCGCTGGCCTTTAGTTTTAATTTTTAATTTAATTATTAATCATTAATTAAAAGAACTTGTCACAAGATTTTATTAAAAATCGGACTCAACTAATTGTCCCGGGATCAAAAATGTAAGTCGCCAATAACTTCAATATAAAATACGCCGTAATTTGTATCTACTTCTCAAAAATATATCCTTGAGCCCGAAAATGACCATACATATGTATTCGAGTACTAAATTACTAAATATTAGCTCGACGCCAGCTCAACTGCGTTTAGTTGTTCCAAATTATATACATATACGCTACGCTAGTATTTGTTCCAAAAGAACTACGTGCCTGGTGGATAAGTGACGTATGAATAAAATTCCTTATATTTAAGCCCACTCGCAAATTTGTTTGTGCGGAACTGCCTGAGCATATGCAGGGCATGTCCGCCCCTATAATAATGAGTTTAAGGGAGGATTTGGAGTCCGAGGTTTGGGCTCCTTCGTACATCTCTACATAGTAGTGTATGTGTACCTATAGTAAGTCTTGAGGAGATAATTTAATAAATCCGGGTTTCATATTCCTTGGGTGGCTCGTTGAGTGTCAGGACCAGAAAGGCCTTTATCAAATAATTCCATGCATGGCTCAGCCGCCCTGCTGTACTCCCTTCCTCAAGTATACATAGGACGCTGCTCTCCAAAGGAGGCCGTCTTGACAAGGAACCAGCCTCGTCCTGGATTTGAAATGCAAATGAAGGGAGAAAGTTGATTCGGGGACCGGGACTGTGGGGACTCTATTCTGGGACACAGATTATGTACTCAATTTCAGGCCCAGCACCAGGAAACCCGGGTTTTCCCCGTTTAAGGTAGCCTATACAATAGGCACGGGGACCAGTTGAGTCCACGACTTGAGATTCCGGGCGTCTCGGACAATTTCACTCAGGCAATTGTAGACTTGTACTTAAGGCTGCCCACAAAAATATTGACTTTAGTCCAAAACAATGTGAAAATTATATTGTTATATCTACATTGTTTGGGCAGGGCTAATACTAAGACATGCATACAGACAGCAACTGGTTTTGGCCTTAGAATATTTATTGTGACCACCCACTAATATAAATACATACTATTGAATAAAGGCAATAAAGGCAAAAATTATGACTAAAGAAATTAAACCTGGCATTTTATTACATTGGGATTAACTAGGAAAAAAGTTAGATAAACTAGCAGATGGAGTAATACTGAAACAGAATTACTAGCTGTGTTGTAGTACATACAATTTACAATACTTAGTATGTTTTGCGCCGGAAAAAAAAATATTGTACTGGAATGTATAAGTTTCCGGTAACAAAACAAGGAAAAATTGCTTTGAATGTAATTTCTTCTATAGCTTTTGAAATCAGTTATAAAAGTAGAAAGGTTATTTTTAGTACGGATTTCTAAATATTTTAAAAAGACGGTTGATGGATTAGTTTAAAGCATATTATCGCTAATTACTTTCATTGGTCCTAGAAATAACCTTTGCCATTCTAATTATGTGTATAAACATTGGAGATTTTTTCCGTCTTCTACTTTTTTTTTCTTTCTCCTTTTTTCTAATTTTTTTTTTCTACTTTCTCTACTTTCTACTCTCTCATTTCTACTTTTTATACTTGATACTTTCTTCTACATTCTACTTCTGCATTATAATTTTTGTACTTACTACTTTCTTGTCCATTATACTTTTTCTACTTGCTACTTTCTTCAACATTATACTTTTTCTACTTGCTACTTTCTTCGAAATTATACTTTTTCAGCTCTCTACTTTCTTTTACATTATATCTCCTCTACTTGCTACTTTATTCTACATTATACTTTTTCTACTTGCTACTTTATTCTACATTATACTTTCTCTACTTGCTACTTTCTTCGAAATTATACTTTTTCTACTTGCTACTTTATTCTACATTATACTTTCTCTACTTGCTACTTTCTTCGAAATTATACTTTTTCTACTTGCTACTCTCTTCTACATTATACTTTCCCTACTTGCTACTTTCTTCGAAATTATACTTTTTCTACTTGCTACTCTCTTCTACATTATACTTTCCCCACTTGGTACTTTCTTCTACATTATACTTTTTCTACTTTCTTCTACTTTTGTATTGCTGCCATTTCCCCTGGAGATGATATTTTTTCCGCGTTTATCTAGATTCAGCTAAGTTTCTTTTATATTTTATTAGTTTTTTTTCTTAAGCCTACTTTTCTTCCTGATCGAAACTACTGTACTAACCCCTGTATTAAGCTCTTTTACATGAAGTTACTGATAACTGTTAATCCTAAGTTATTTAGGTTAGTTTAGGTTATTACTATACAAAAAAGGGCTCATTTTGCTCGGGAGGAACTGTTCCAAGTTCTAACTACTGTACCTACTGTAACTCTTGAAGGGCTCTCTGTATAGGCCGAGAGGCTGCTTAATAGTTTCAAAGAACATAGTTCACACTCCAGACCCTCAAAATTGAAAGTAAGAACTTGGGCCGAACGAAGAAGTGAGAGGAAAGTGAGCTCGTTTCCCCCGACTCCGCCTAATAATTTCCGGACCTCTCTCCAGGAAAATTTTAATTCGTTAGTTAGGCCCGTCGGATCCGAAAAAGATGGTAATGTTGAATATAGTAGTTATAGGGAGGAGAGGCCGGAATGGAAATGAGACTACCAGTACCAGCTCTAATTTGAGTCTGTAGAGCCAATTACTGCCCGTCCTTACCAACACTTTTCTCTCCCCTTTAATGTCGACTCCATGACTTTATTCCTAAAGGCTCCAAGTTTAGAACTTAGTAGTCCTTCCCTCCATTTTACTCAAAGTAGTGTGAAACTCCTAGCTTTAGTAGCCATTAAACTACGAGAATTATGGCTTACTGGATGTAGATCCGGGGAAAGGCGTGAATCCCGCCGATTATGTACAGGTGCCTGCCCATGCCTAGCTCCATAAATACATATATAGGCCCAATATTATAATTTATAATTTAGCCCTTGTATTTAATGCTGCCAAAAAAAGATTATAACACATGTGCTTAAAGTTAAAGTATGAAAAAATCTAGATTTTAATAAAAAATAATATTACTCAGATTAGATATAAAGTTAAATGTTAGTTAAATCCCGATCTTTTGGTTCTAAAGTCTACATGTTTTGGATCTGCACTAATACTAAGATATTATTTACCAGTTAAGTTTGGATTTATTTATGAATTATGAAGCATTATTGGTAATAAGTGAACTTCATCGTCGTTCATAATAAGGAAATTGTGATATTTAACTTAGCCATCCTCAAAATTTTCTCATAGATTATGTCCAGCTGGAGTTGCATTGATAGTTTTCGAAAATAACTGAGTTTCGGCCCAAAAACAACAAAGCGCTGTATCCTGGATTCTGCACAGCGCGTTAATTTTTCCCTGAGCGGACAGGTAACTTTTCCTTGTTCCGATATGCAGAAATACTCTAAAAGCACATAATGATAAATGCACTTTGTAACCTAGCAACCACACTGATACCAGCTCTATTTAATATATGCCCACTTTATAACCCCGTTAGTGTGCCCCTAATAGCCTGTTACCAATTTATAGTCGGTTCCCGGACTCCAAGCGGCTTATGGAGCCCGGCCTAAGCCCCTTTCCCGCGTCATCAGGACACCCGAGTTTCAATTTGAGGCCGTAGGTCCCTCTCACTAAATAAATCCCTTCCATTAAAAGCCTCTCAATATTTGTGCATAATATTTAGGCTGGGAGGTCCATTATGGGAGGGAGAGACGGGCCTATTAGAATATACGGAAGGTATACATACGACGTAGTAGTAGGCGGATCATTGAAAGGAGATTATAAGCCTACAAGACTTTCCCTCCCTACTACTTCCCTTGTAATTGGAGACAAGGGAGACGAGTTAGGAACCTACTACTAACTTATACCTACAACCAACATAAACTACACGAACTAATCCCCTTAGTTCCAGGGTTCCAGGCAGGCCAAAAACTTACCTAGAACGTAGTCGCAGAACCCAAGGATCTAAGTTCCAACCTCATCGTTTCTTTTATCCTGCTCTACTTTCTCTTACCTGACATCATTGGACGGCATCAGGCTCTCGGAATTATGTCAACTTATTTGGGCTTCCCCTTAATCCTCTATCAAAAATGTAGATTTTAACGTAAAAAGTTCAAACTACCCGAAAATGTATAATTTGAAAGAATAAATCAATAATTTGTATTGTGTAGTCCAAACCTAACCTAACCCAACAGTAACTTTGCTCTGGTAACTCTATTTCATAAAAAAGAGCCATATATGCGTTACACACTAGCCCTCTAATAGCCACAACCAGTTGTGGGCTCTTTTTGGACAACCCATAACCTTTGAGGTAACCTAACCTGACCTAATTATAATTATACTAGATAATAGCTTCAGTTAAATTTGCTTAGGTTAGATAAGGTAAGGTTACTACGGTAGAATTTAGAAAGTTCGTTATTTCGGCTTGTAGCTGGTTTCAACGCACATTGTCCGATTTCGGGGTTGGGCTGGAAGTTGGAACATAATACATTATACATTAGGCACGGGTGTCTTGTAAAAAAAATACTATTGAGGCATTATAACGTCGTAACTTCATTTCGAGATAACTCCATCGTGCGAAATTTTATTATAATTTAACAGGTAAGCTGCGCTGATTAATTTACCCATAGTACGTAGCAGCACTATTAAACCATTTAAAATATAAGTTAGTGGTTAAAAGTTATAAATCCTCTTATCTGTACCTGTACGTTAAGTTACCGTTAGCTTCATAGTTTAATCTTAGGGCGATTTACCTAGTAGTAGCAATTTTAAATTTAAAAAATCTATTTAATTTCCATCACCAAAAATGCCTGGCTGATTCCCCCAAACTGGAACCTATTGTTGATCCCTCACTTTGATTCATTAGGCTCTTGGCCAAATTGATTTTGGGTGTTACCTTTGAAGCCAGCTCCTCTGGCCCCGAAGATTGAATTACATTATTGGGGGAGCCTCCACTACTCTCGAATGGATTGGACATTATTATGGACTCCCCTTACTCCAGTCCAGCACACCGCACACACTTCACTTTCTCAAAGGGCCCGACACTGTATTTTCATTAGGGGAACCCCAATCTAAGACCTTCTTCTCCCCCTCACACACAGTTATATCTATCTGGTCGGAGTCCATGTAAATCCAGGACCAAAAATGCATCTGAGGGAGGCCCGATTTGAGTCCATATTTCACAAGTGCAATATTTTCCGTTCAAAGCGGGCCCGGTCCCCTCCGGAATATATTAATTCCTTACTTCTCGGCTCATGAATTATGGGGGACTTTCAGTAGTTCTGGGCTCTCTCTGCAGCTTAGCACGAGCTGCTGGGCTCTATTTTTTTAACAAGACTGTAAATCACAAGTTTCCAGTTGCCACCGGGATTTGCTAATCCTACTATCTGAAATTCTTTTCCAAATTCAACCTTACTTAAATCTTTTTAAGGATTACTAAATGGCGTTTATATTTAATTAGATATTCCTAAGTTAAAAGGGAATAATTTTTGCAATGCACTAGAGACGCACTCCGCAAGTATTCAAATTATTATGTGCATATTAAATGTTTAGGAAGTTGGACAGCTTGCATACTTTACTGACTGATCAGTTTGGGAAGGCAATCCAAAAGTTCTTATTCAAATCCTTGGCTCCTACGTCTTGCAAAATATTGGCGCTAAACCAGAATTTTATTCTTTTTCGCAATTTGACAATGGTCTCATTTATTCTACAATGAACTGCGTAGTCATTTATTTAAAAAATGATCCCAAACTATGTGAAATATAAGTGGACTAAAATATATGCAATTTCGAGTTTAAAATAATTTCCACGCATCCGATTGAAGGATAAATTGTGAGATTATAAAGATCTTAAAATTCTAAATATTTTTTAAACATTTGTTGTAATTATTTACCATTATTTTGAGAGCTAAAAAACATTATTTATTAATTGTTGAGCTAAATAATTTTCATATTGCTCATAAATAACCGAAACGTTTGCCTACTCAGACCTGACGAAGGACCTCTTCAGTTTAAATAGCGTTGGTTTAACTTCTTATATAATGAATGACTCTTTGGCGTATAAGTACATGGATTTGCACTTTGCGCCAAGTTCATTTGTCACTATCAATATCTACAAAGTAAATATAAACTGTATTGTAGCACTACAATGAATATTCTACTCTACCAAGGTTACTAAATTTGCCAAAGCCCCCCATCATACTTACCTATAAAAGATGATGGCTCCACGGAGTCTACACTGGCCAAATGACACTTTCCGTCCACACACAGTTCGTGCCTAAAACCTCCTTTCCCTGTATATTTGGATCCCTGACAGGCCCGTAAATAAAGGGGAGGACCCAGGTGCCTTCAATAATTGTGCCTCCTGATCCTCGGGAATTCTTAGCCCGTCAAATTTGATCAAGTGAGTCCATTACTTTCCCGTCACTTGGAGTGATTGTGGGCAGGCACGCGGAGACAGACGGGGCTCTTAATGTTCCTCACTTACTGTAGTACTACGATTGTGCTTTCTCCAGGACTTCCCAGATTAGGCCGCCTCCAGGCACGCGGCTCAGGATTAAGTCTCTCTTTTGAGAGACAACAGTTTCGAGGTCCCTAATGAAATCCTGGGACTTGCTATTGATACACAGGAGTGAGTGGTCCGAGCTACAGGGATTGTAGCTTATAGAGTGCCCCTACTTTCTCCAGCCAGGATGGAGTCCGAAAAGCGGGAAGTCGTGCCGGGTCCAGACACAAGCGAGAACTGAGCCAGGCTGGCCCGGAGCCCGGGCATTAAATGAAGAGCCGACTCGAGTCTATTTGGCGCAAGGGCAGAGTTCTCCCGGTTTTCGGCTTTTCGGGGATTTGGGCCCTACCTGCTTCTGCCTACCTTCCCTTGGCTCTTCAGCATTTACTCAGCCGGCCTCAGTAATCAGTTTAGGCCGACGGAAGTCCTTTAATCTCTGCATTACAAATAGGGAGGCTCGGGCTCGTGATTAGCCCATTTGTGGGATCTATGGGCCTGTATGGATCCCAGCAATTAATTTATATACTCGAAGCTACAGGAAAAGGGTCAAATACTCAAAACCGATCTTGGGATTTTAGGGATTATATTTAATGTTCCCATGGAAATGACTCTATTTTTTTGGAATCTACATTATGCAGATGTCATGTGTCACTTCCGAAACCCGTCTACATTGAAAACTTGATGAGAAAAAATAACATTGGGAAGCCCGGGTTGGGTGTACTTAGCCAGGACTTTATATATAATAGCATGTCACGCCCGTCCGCACTTTCCTTTTTCATTGTAGAAAAAGGCCGGAATTTCTCGGAGAGCTCTAAGCTCCTACTCCTTGTAGACCTGGAGTTAGAGCCAGAGCACCTACCTACCAGCTCTGCAGTGGATTGACGGGTTTTGAAGTAGGAGAAGCTGAGAGGCAGGTGGGCGTCGTAAGGAGAAAAGTAAATAGACGACGGAAGGCCCTCGGAAAATTCGACGGCCCAAATTGACTAAACCCTTCCAATTGAAAGGAAACTGGAAATTTCCTTTTTGAGCCCCAGCACAGCACTTGGGGACGGGAGGCACTTGGGCCCTCCTCGCCTATTCATCAGCCGAGCGGACTCAATTGGATTTAGGACCTTCTGTAGTGTTAATGTAATTGTAGGGACCGTAGAGCCCTCCGCCCTCCGACTAATTCCGTTAACGGGATGACTTCATGTCCAAATCATTAGTTATTGGGAGGGGGGGGAAGGGCTTTGGGACAATTTTGGTCTATGCTAAGCGGGTTAGGTGAGGGAAGGTAATCGGGTTAGGCCTACCAGTTTTGGGCTGTCATAATTAGTGAGAAACAAACCTAAGCTGAGCCAGTCTAATAACTGACTTAACTTATAATTGAGCAGCTGTTACTTAAAGCTAACCCAACAATTTGGCAGCAGTAGCGTAACCTAACCTAACAATTTGGCAGCAGTAGCGTAACCTAACCTAACAATTTGGCAGCAGTAGCGTAACCTAACCTACCAGTTTGGCAGCAGTAGCGTAACCTAACCTAAACATTTGGCAGCAGTAGCGTAACGTAACCTAACAGTTTGGCAGGAATAGCGTAACCTAACGAAACAATTTGGCAGCAGTAGCGTTACCTAACCTAAAAATTTGGCAGCAGTAGCGTAACCTAACCTACCAGAGCAGTAGCGTAACCTAACCTACCAGAGCAGTAGCGTAACCTAACCTACCAGAGCAGTAGCGTAACCTAACCTAACAATTTGGTACCAGTAGCGTAACCTAACCTAACAATTTGGTACCAGTAGCGTAACCTAACATAACAATTTGGTACCAGTAGCGTAACCTAACATAACAATTGAGCAGCTGTTACTTAACCTAACCTAACAATTTGGCAGCAGTGGCAGCGTAACCTAACCTAGAAATGTAGCAGCAGTAGCGTAACCTAACCTAGCAATGTAGCAGCAGTAGCGTAACCTAACCTAGCAATTTGGCAGCAGTAGCGTAACCTAACCTAACAGTTTGGCAGCAGTAGCGTAACCTAACCTTTCAATCAGGTAGCAGTAGCGTAACCTAACCTTTCAATTAGGCAGCAATAGCGTAACCTAACCTAGCAATTTAGCAGCAGTAGCGTAACCTAACTTTTCAATTAGGCAGCAGTAGCGTAACCTAACCCTTCAATTAGGCAGCAGTAGTGTAACCTAACCTAACAATTTGGCAGCAGTACCGTAACCTAACCTGGCTATTTAGCAGCAGAAACATTACCTGACCTAATATATCAACAACTTGGCGTAACTTAATCCAGCGTAAGATAATTCAACTTCGTCAAGTTAAGGAGATGTTATAGGTAACGTAAAGGGCATGGGGAAAAGTTTTGACGCTCTGGATGGTTTATTTAATAAGCTAGGCTTTTCAAATTTTTTGCACTTATTCTTCGTTATACTGAAAGGGAATTCACGGCTGGAATTTTTGATTTGACTATTAGTTGTCTCATAATTAATTATACAATTTCAGTAAAAAAAAAATGACAACTATGACAAAAATGACAGGTTAACCGGGACCTTTGTACTACACCAGTACGCCACAGCCCCAGAGTTGTATTAGGGCTTTTAATCCTCTTTTTATGCAAATGGCGACAAACTATCCGTTTGTACTTAAAACCAACTGTCATTGAAGGACGAACTGTCCATTTATTACCGCGCCTGAACGGGTTTTTATTTAAATAAAAAATACTTGTGAACAGCCTTGAAAGACTTTCGTACTGTTTAACTTGAAGTAATTTTAACAGTAACTTCAGGTAACATTAGACGTAACCTTAGAATTGTTCTAACGTAAATAGGTGACTTAATCCAGCAGCAACGGTGATCGTTTTGTAACTTATGCCAACAGTAACCTTAATAGTGGTTTAACGTAAGTAAACTAATCTGTCAACAGCTTAATATTGTTTCAAGGTATGTAAATTAACCTAACAGTAAGTTTAGTACTGGTTTCACGTAGGTAACTTAATCTAAAAGTAACTTTAACATTGGTTTAAGGTACGTAATTTAATCTAAAAGTAACTTTTATAATTGTTTTAAGGTAAGGATAACCTAACCAGCAGTAACTTATTAATTTAACTTATGGTGTACTGTAACTTGACGTAGTAACTTAGCAAACTGTGTTTACTACAAATTACAACCTTTCAATAACCATTAGGAAAATTACCAGGGAAAGTTCAGCTTCAAGAACAAGACCACATATATCTGCTCACCTGGTTAATTATTTCAAAAAATAAGAACGGCCCTATGCTTAAAACAATATTACATTTCCGGCATTTCGTGCAATCAAAATGCGAGTCCAAAATACTTTAAATTAAAAGATAGCCATACGAAGCCCCAATTCCGCTGACTTAACCCCTAGCCAGCCTCCCTGCCACTACTTTAAAAAGAAACATGTATTGTTCTGAGTAGGAACAAGAGCCGAGCCTAAAAGAGCCTAAAAGAGCCTATTCCCTCGTTCCCGTTGATGAACGGCGATTAACCCAGTCCGGTCCCATTGAGGAGGGCGGAAGGGCATTAGAGGCGGGATCCGCTCTTATCTTAATCGGCGGGTAATAAAGATAGCCCGCTATGATGGGCTCCACGAGGTAAGGCTCAATGGGATCCATCAAAAGGATCCCGACCCTCCATTTTGGTCTCGAGTAAGTAACATAGAAAATAGAGAGAACCCGCTACAGCTCCAGTATGCACAGACCAAGTATGTAGAAACTACTCCGGAAAACCAATAATATTTCATCCAGGCAGAGGAAGGTTTTTTAGGTGTATTTGGAAGAGTAAGTACTTTGGGGGGAAATGGGAAGTCAGGTAGGGAATCCAATTGAGTGGAGAGGAACATATTGGAGTCAAGGGCCGGAGAGAGAGCGGCAGAATAGAATAGACGAGGACTTGGAGCTCCTCTAGCCCTAATAGGACTCTCTTATGGCAATTCGGGAACCATGTTGAGTGTCGGATATTTAATCCCCCTAGCCCAGGGAACTACGCCCTTGAAAGGGGCTCCAATTTGGCCTATTCTACATACGATCTGTTTTGTATCCAAATCAAATGGGATTCCAGACTTCCAGCGGAACATTTCCTGGAATTCATTCTCGTACTCGCCTGGACCAACAGCAACAAACCCAGCAGCATATATTTAAAGCTTGTTTTATACGAATTGAACGATTACATTAATGCAAATATGCGAAAACATTCCGATAAATTGATACATACTATATTAAACAAAGCCGTTACTATTTCGAACCGGGAATAAATGATACTTTTCCAGGAAGGAGAAAAAAGGCGAGCCGAGGAAAAAGCTACAAATCAGCCGAACTGGATTTTGCAATGTTTGTACTCACTTAACTTATACAAAAACTAAATAAAATAAGCAATTCATACACGTTCGTAAAAATTTTAACTTCCATTAATGTTGCTTTGACTAAAAAAAGGATAATAGTCATCACTAATTCTTTTAATTAGTCCTAAACAGTCATTGTCTTTTGTATTAGTAAGTGTAAACATTGCAACAAAACAAACCCACAAAGTTCTACTTTTTCAGGGCTCGCTTTTTTTTTCTTCCGGGAACATAGGTAATAATATATTTATATTCCGGTAAAGCTAGTTTTTTTATACGGTAAATTCATATTTTATGTTCCCTATTAATTTCTGATAACAATTTCGTGGATGATCTGCAATTGATTACAAATTTAGCCATAAAATTAATTTAAAAAAATGTAATTGGTGTTATACCCAAGAAAATACTAAGTTTTTCTCCCGTTGTACCCTCGCAAAATACGTTCAGATTTAGCAACGAATTCTCGAAAAGGCGGCCTTGGTTCCTCAATGTATGTACATATATTCTTCCGGCCCTAAATTATTTCCCCATGCAAAACATATCGTCCTTCTCCAAATGGTAGCCTCCCCATTTCGAGGGAATTGGGTTATTAGTGCCAAAGTAGCTCAGACCGCCGCCGGCAGGCCTACAATTTAAATATAAATGCATACTCATGTTCCTTTAATGGTTCCGTGATTGATGACCGTGCCAGAGCCCAATAAGCCTTTGCTCCCTCCATAAATAGAGTATGTAGAGCTCGGCTAAAAAATCCGAGGCAATTTGGAGGTGGGACTTGAGAAGAAAGTATGGAGCCCACCCTTAGCCTGATTACAGTAATTTGTGCTCGTACTTTTCGGAGATGTTTCCACATTTAGCTGGGCGGGGGAGGCCCTAATGAAACCACGGAGTGTGAAACTTATATTATGTTTTGAACCCGCTCCCCGCCGTCCCACACGTTCTCCCCTCCAACCTACAACCCGTAGTTCTCTCTGGAGGAACAGGGAATCACGTACATTACTTTCTTTGTTCTGGGCCTGATTTTCCGGGGGACGGAAATTGAGGAAAATGAGAAAGTAGGAGGAAGGGAAAGTTAGTGTATTCAAGTCTACGGACGGACAAGGAGCTACAAGCTGGAATATGGGAGTAGAGGAGCCCTCAAAATCCAACTTCCCCTCAGCACTATGCAATAAAGTCAGGCACTTATCTGCCAGCCTTCCCCTCAATCCTGTATTGTATGTACAACAGTGTAAGCGGCGTGCCCTGCTTTCACTTTCAGGCACTTTCACTCTTAACCCAGGCTTCAATGTACAGTGAGGTTTTTGAAGGCAGCCACTCCGCCGGATTTAATTTTAGCAGACCACATAACGTCGTGCTAAATCAGGTTCAGACACGTTTCAGGCAGCCCGACTCCTTTCCCTACTGAGTTGCGTACTTACTAATTAAATTAGTAAGGAAGGGGGCGGGGCTACCTGAAACGTGTATGAACCTGATTTAGCACGAGGTTATGTGGCCTCCTAAAATCAAATCCGGCGGAGTGGCCCGTCTTTAAAACCTCACTGTACATTTAATACCACGCCAAAAATATTAACGTCAGTCAAAACAAATTAACTAAGGGAAAAACTAATCTTTTCGAGTTAAGTAGTTTTTAATTAAGAAAATATGCATCTGAGTCAAAATAGTTTGGACGCAATTATTAATGATACAATTACTCCAGGTCTTCAATTCAACTTCATATTTTGAATAATGCCGCGAGGCATTAAAAACACATAAATTCATAATTCTGAATGACGTGAGCGTTCGATTATAAATAAAGCCTAAAAAATGGTATTAAAAAAAGTTTCATAACTTGTAAATAGTAAATAATATTAATGCTGCCCAAAAATATAGAGTTGAGACAGAATCAGAATATGTAAATAAATGAGCCGATATAGAAGCTGAACTGAAATATTTTAGTGGGTTTATCCTATGCGGGATTTATAATTGAAGTCAATTTTGTTTTTATTGGGGTAGGTTTAAATATAAGCCATTAATACGGCTTAAAAGTTTTAATTGCACATATTAAACCAAAAAAAATTTGGTGTCGAAGGTAAGCATAACTCCGTTTTAAATATATGTTAAACCAAGTGTTACAGTTATGCGTTCTCAACCCTAAACCAAATTATTTAAATTGAGAAATCAATTAAATAATGTAATCAGTAATCACGTAACGTAACGGGATTTAATTTAAATTGTCATAATTTAATAATAAATCAAAGCCATTTGTTTCCTGTATGAAACAATACAAAATTTGTGAAGTAAAGGGGCTTGGACGAGCCGAGTCCCCGTAATATGATAAAATGGAGACACCAGGCGCTGAAAGGATAACAAGGGGAAAGTATTTGAAAATGTAGCCGAAGCTGGTCGTCCGGAATCAGAGCCAAGCTTGGGTCCCTTGCATTTTGATTAGGCCGGTCAGGCTAGGAGCTCTGCATCTCAATTGACACTCTTCTCCCGGGTTTTACGAGGGAGGGACCCGAATTGATTCCAGAAACTGGGACGGAGTCTGTAAAGGCTCCACAAATTTACGACCCGCCCGTCTTACTCGGTTCCTTGACCCTGATTTGGACTCGGCAGCCTGTAACCGAGCCTAAGGACCCAGAGTCTCAGCGGCTGTCAGGGAGGGCTGACCAGAATTTTAAGCAGGGCTTGGGTCAAGGTTCTGCCTTACTCAGCTTGGGCTGCGTCTGGGAGGGCCCACTATCAATCTCAGCTCGAACTAACCGAATTAGAAACCCAAGTTAGAGCTGGAACTAACCTAACATATATACCTTGCATTTCTAGAGCCGATAAAAGTAGAAATCTGACATTTGATGCTCATTTTTCCCACGCTTATTTCCTGAGCTAAATCAAACAAATAAGTAGTGGACATTTTAAAATTTCAAGTTAAAATTAATGTACATACTAAAAATATGTTTTCATAAATACATGTATTTTTCAATTCATCGTTTTTTTTAATCCAAAAAAAAAAGTCCAAACATATCTAGTTTTGGTAAAGCAAATTTAAAGATATCAGACAGGCACAGTAAATGTACTACGTATACTTATCATTACTAATTTCGACTGAAGACGGACAACTGCGAGTCCGAAACGTTTCGTTATAAGTAAATAAAAGTACAATTTGTGACTAATTCGGTTCCAAGCTCCGGTGTGTAAAACCTCAAATTTTTGCCTATGTGAGTGTCGTCGATTTGGCGAATATAATAAATTCGCAGAATTGATAGTCAGAATGAAACAGGGTTGGAAAAATACATGCTTTTTTTTTAAACATGTTTTTTTAATAACAAACAAAAAAAACTGCTTTTTATTGTTTAAAACATGTTTTTTATAAACAAAAATTAGTTTTTTAAGAAAAAACAAAAAACAGCGTTTTACTGTTTTTAACGTGCTTTTTACAGGAAAAAAAAACGTGTTTTTTTAATAGAAAAAAACGTGTTTTTTTAATAGAAAAAAACGTTTTATTTAATAGAAAAAATACGTTTTATTTTAAATAAAAAACAAACAGTTTTGTATTGTTTGAAACTTTTGTTTTAATTAAAGAAACGTATTTTAAAAATAAAACCATGTTTTAAAACATGCTAACCCTGGTATAAAATGATTCACAATTTTGGTGGAAAGAATAAAATAATTGACAAATTCTGTGCTGAAAATAAGATCCATTGGGTTGCAGGCCAATTTTAGTTTGCGATTTTTTTTCCCGTTTACCATTTTTGCAATTTTACAGAATGCTCCGTACTAATCCAGCAAGGTACGGCTCCATAGAGGCAGCCTAAGAAAGTCTAAGCTATGGCTCCTTCCCCGTGACCCGACTCTCCATCTCCGGCCTTGGGAGGCTCAAGAGCAGTCCAAATGTTAATTTGACCCCTTCTAACTGTCTTCCCCTTCCTTCCCATAATATTTTAGGTCCCGGAGTACCGGCTCTATCTATCTGTATTATTACTGGGAGGCTGGAAGGGCCGACCTGGGAATTCTTCCCTACTTTAAATTGTGTCTCCTTTATTAAGTAATTTGGAGCCCGCCGCCTTTTATGTCTCCAGCCTCTTTTTACTGGATTCTGCCCCCACTACTGTATAGCCTACTTCCATCCAGACCAGGAAAGGCTTAACAACTGTCTCCTAATGAACATGACAGGGTTATGGTCCCATAAGCTTTACGAGCCGGAAGGTGGAGGAGATGCCCAGATACTGGCCAGATGCTTCTGGCTCCTGACAACAGTAAAATATGGGCACCCCCACATTCAGATACAGATACAAACCTAAGGCATTAGAAACAGAGGACAGGGGAAAAATTAGGAGGTTCCAGATTAATGGGCTCCATGGAGGACAGTGGAATGGATCCCGGAAATCAGGACGTTTGGGCCCGGAAGCTCCGCAAACATTTAGCTACGCCTTATTGCACTTTCTTAGCGTCACTTTCTCCATTCCGTATTCTGGTCAGGGACTTAGTCAACTTGGTGAAGAGTTTCCATATAAGTCTAGGGGCTACTATCCAATAAGTCCCATCCCTCATTCACGGAACATTAGAGGCCCATTTAATAATACCTAGGCAAAACTTGGGAGGCGGCAGAGGGCTATACATTTCCATTATTACATTATTTGGGTCCCAAATATTGTAATTCAAAAGGCTGGGGAAAAGTAGAGACTTTAGCGACCACAGAGTATGGAAATGGACAGATTTAATGTAGTACACCACAGGATAGGACTCAGGTCGGGTATTGGATGAATTCCGGATATGAAGAGACTCACCAAGTTGTGTCAAAGATCTATATTACCTAATTTTTATATTTCGTCTTGGGCTAGAATCTGTACTTTTGGGTCGGGCACTAATACTAGCTCATGAAGAGCTGTCGTGTGGCCAAGACGACATGTATTACTGATCTGTTTTGTGACGAAACAGATCAATGCGTTTATATTCCTACTAGCCAACAAGCCCGCCCTAACGCGGAATCAGCAACTACATTTACTTACACATTTCGAGAGTACATGAGCCATAAAGGTGTTGAATGGAGGTAAGATGACACATGGCACTATGGCACATGTACTCTAGAAATGTGTAGTAAATGTAGTTGCTGATTCCGCGTTAG
>JAQFZY010000475.1:0-27048 GCA_034696285.1 Hypogastrura burkilli | reverse complement strand
TAATTAAATGAAGTGTTTAACTCTGTATAAATCTTGTTTCCTCCTTTGTAGGGCACATCCGCTCAGGGTGAATTTGCGCTTTTTCCTGGTGCATTTTTTATTTAACCTGACAACAGTAATTTAATACAGCCAAATATAACCAAACTTCTAATTGAACTAAAGTAACGAGTCGGATTTTTCCATTTTCCGGTAAAATTCATAATTTTTCTGGCATAAATGGAATCCGTGTCTGAAATGAAAGCCCGACCATTGTCCACTCCTTTAGGCAGAGTTAGTTTTGATTTAGATTAAAAGCTCACACATAATACTCAATTACTTTGTACTACTGTACCATCTTACAAGGAAGAACAAAATGTTCAAAAACACGGGCTAAATATAACCAAATTCGCTATAACACACATTAGGCAGAATCCCTATATGTATTTGTGGCCGCTGCCAGTGACTTGCCCCGCCACTGACCCGCCCACCCCCTCCAGCCCTCCTACAATGCAATATGCAGTACAAAATGATTTCAAAATTGATATGTAGCTCCGGACTGGATATACGGAGTAATATGTCCGAAATCTAAATAATAAAAGAGACAAAGTGTGGGAGAGAGTCAAAACTGAAATAGCCGCCGCTCAGAAGCCCACTATATAATGTACATACAGAGTACTAAGTATACATAATGCGTATACACAAGGGGAATGACGGACAGGAGACCACTCCGTGTGCTCTGCTTCATTAGAATAGCCCACATTTTCCTAATTATAAGAAAGGCCCCGTAAAGCTGGGCCCAGAACACTCAATCAAAATCCTCAATTTCCTTATTTACAGTACTAAAGTCCGTAACTGGACATCCTCACAAGGACCGGGGCATAATTCTGTTAGAATTGATAAATGAATTATACGGGGGCTTCCGGCCCCTGCCCTGGAAGTGCTTAAATTAGGATTCTGACTCTGCGAGGTAAATGAGAGGACTAATTGTCAATGTAAGGCCTATGGAGCCTGAGAATTGATTGGAAGAATATTCGTTTGAATCAATAGATGACCCACCAAGGTCCGCCTTCCGGGCCCGATTAAGGGGCGGACTTAGAATACGTTCGTGTATGCAGGAGTCATTAGTATGGAGATGGGAGAAGTGTGTCGTCAAATCCTTCCCCTCTGTCTCCGCTCAAGTGTACTGCTGTAGGATCCCCTAATTAAGTGTTTGTCTCTTTCATATTCATGCGACAAAAGAGAGCCAGGTCCCCCCAATGCAGCCTCACCACGGACCCAAGGAAGGCCTGAGAGAAGGGGCTCAATAATTTAATTACAATCTAATTATTAACAAATTCTTTGGAAGGCTCCAGCTCCAGCCAAATGGTCTCGGGAGTCTCCTTAGCCATAACACTCTGTTAGCCCTACGGCACCAGCAGCCCAGCCCCTACAAAGCCAAAACTAGAGAACTTCAGCCTAATTGAAACCTGATTTTGCTAACCAAGGAATCATTCAAATGTTTCCAGAGGGAAGGGAACTATTGAAAACGTTGTAAAGAGAGGCTTGCCTTTTTCAACCCTGTCAAAACAATTTACATAGAGAAATATGTAACCTTCAGCTGGAATAAATCCTTTTTGTTGTCCAAACCAAAGTCGTAAGGCTGTACATAGTAGGTGCAGATCAGAGGTTCAAAGCGTCTAGGATTTATTGTACAGTGAAAGGCGAACAAATTACTTAAAGCCTTAAATAAAATACGTGAGCAACCATACAAAAAAATTACTTTCGATTTTATACTAATGTCTGTTTTCTTTGCTGAGAGCATAAACTTATCGGTTAAATCTAAACCTTGACCAGGCAGCGCAATAATGGATTTGACTGAAATTACATAGATTAAATTCCACATCCCATACGGATCAGTCAGTATACATAATCCCCAATTTGTTAAACAATTTGCAGCGTAACGTGTACAGATAGTATACATTTCTTTAACCAGAGATGAGCAGTTTCAATACTGACACTGACCTTTAAAGTTCCTGGATTCTATGCCTGACCTGCCTTAATGGCGGAACTGAAAGCAGACTTTCTCTTTACAAAACATTAGAGAGTTGGACATGCAGGTGAAAGATTGGGCCTTCTAGATAAAGAACAATGAGGAATATTTATATTTGTACAATAATTTTCTTAGTACTGAATTCAAGTGATTGAGCCTTTTTTTTCGGTAGAATCTGTATTTTCCGGCACGAAATTACAATATTTTAATAAAATATGAATGATATGCCCTTGATTTTAAATTCCAACTTCGTGGGAAATATGGGCCTGGATCCTTAGGCTAAAACCAGGCTTTTTTTCCCTGACATTTGTCCTGACGGGAGTAGGGTGGGCATGGACGTGTTCGGGTGACAAGGCGGAGAGGCCCTTGGAGAGCATTTGCATATTGTGTAGTGCCGGCTACTGGGCTCAGGGCAGGGGAGAGCGTATGTTCCAGAGGGAGGTCCCCCAAAGTGATTGAAGGACTTCCTAGGGGCAAACAAATCGGGAAAGTTTGGTCAAAGAAACTGGAGCTTTTCACTTTGGGCCTGGGCCCACTACGGAGTCCCCCAAAACACATTTTTTACTCAAAACCACGACCAAAAGAAAGAACATTTAGGCGGGGGAAATAGAGAGAGAGGCACAACGAGGCCTTTGTTTTGACATCAACTTTCTTTTCACTCAGTTCCGGAAGGAGAGCGGGGCAGGCGGGGAAACTATTTGGTTGGGAAATACTGGAGCTTCAGAGCCAAACAGAATACTCTATAGGCTCCAAGAGCTCACATGGAAAGGTGGACATTTTTATATTACTTACTAATTAGGATATATTTACAAGTTTACTTTTGTGGACGTCCTTTTAAATTTTCCTGGCTATGAGCTACAAAAATTGTCAAACTTAACTATTCCCAATCCAAATTTAAGCCAACCCAAACCAGAGCTCACAAATCCTGAAGAATAGGGTTTCCATGATGAGATTAAAATACTATACTAAGCAAACATAAAATTCGAGAGATTGCTCCTATGAATCTGCAAAATATGGAATTGTGTATTGAACTAGATTTCCGAAATAAATAGTAATTAAAATAAAATCAGAGAGGACTTCCTTCTATCCCACTTCTGCCCTATTGTACTCCTTTACGTAAATTGTAAGTTAGGGGCCGTATTGATGTTAGCCCGTCATCGATCTATTTTAGTCAGGCCATAAATGCCGAAGTAGTGGGCAATGAATAACATGTCCCATTTTGGTGGAGGACGTAAAAAAAGGTATTTGGACTCTCCTATGCTCTCCTTTGGCAGCAGAAGGAAAACGAAATAAACTACTTTGGAAAACTTTAGGAAATACACTTATTTTTTTCGCGTAGGGGAGACCTGTCTCCCGTAATATTGGGACAAGGGGATCTCCTGGTTCCCGGGGCGCCGGCATTATAGGACACCGTGGGCAGACCCCTTAATTTAAGGTCAGATAAAATACAGTTTTCATTATTATTATCATTTAAATTAGTAACAAAATTCCTGTGGGCTCATGTGAATTAGCATTAGGAAATTAGGATTAAAGTTGGACATAACAAGCCCGTATCTGGTTAATCCACCGCTGCCATACTGCGTTATGTTAGCTCAAGTTTGGGCTACACATGAACCAATTTATTCCGCCTCACCGCTAAAATTGATTTCCCCTGGACAAAAGTCCCAGGTTATTTGATTGAATATTGGAGTCCCGCCACAAGGTTGGACCTGTGGGCGCCGGTGCCTTGTTGAGAGGGAAGAATGAGCGTGAGAGTATGAAACAGGCGGAATCCTTGAGGAGAGCCGAAGAAGAAGAGGCTCAGATGAATGACAATCTTTGTAAGAATCATGACAAGTTTTGATGACAGGTTACTTTTTTCCCGGCCCTCTACTTTCTCTCCATCTACCACCTTTCTCCGGCCAGGCTACATGTAGCTTGGAGTATGCCTACACACATACAAACATACTATGTACACTATATAGGGATCCCTATCCTGTCCCATTATGGACAGCAACCTATTACTCTCTTCTTCCGCTCTCTTCATAGCCAGCCAAGCTATTTACTCGAACCCTGACTAATTATACCCCCAATTTAGAAAATTGCATTCAGAAATGCAATTTGTGTCCGGTGCACTAGGCCAAGGTCACCGGCATCAGTACCCAGCTCTCTTGTGCGTTTTACAAAAGGCAGGGTCAGGCTTACTGTCTTGAAAAAATTCAGCTTTACATTTGTACAGAATCACGTAAAGCATTAACGTAGACAGGCAGATGACATTTAGTTTTTGCTAATGGTTGGCTCCAGGCCAAAGTTTTGTATTATTTCCAACGATGCAATTTTTTCACAATGGAATTGGTGGAGAATAGCATGCTCTGAATATTTAATTATCTTCAATTTTTAAATCCACTCTAGACATCCGATTCTGAAATAAATTCCAACATTGGAATCAACATAAAATTCAGTTTTAAATCCAGGATTTTGTAAGAAAGAGAATAATATTAAATTTAAAATACTACAATTCGCATTGCTTGAGTTGGACATCCCAACTTTCCCATTCACAATGCATACATTCCAAGTTCCTATAAACAATCTGAAATATATCTACCTATATAGCCTTTGAGAGCCAGAAATCTGAGCCCTTAATACCTACAGCCTACCGGCCACGTTGCTATCCTATGTATATGTCATACGGGTGTTAGCTTAGTTCAGCTTATGCTAATATTAAGAGGACCGGTTACGCCCATCCCGGCGGTATAAGCTGGTCTACACGCCTGCTGTCAGAGAGGTAATTTTTGAGCCCATGACCTAATGGGACCTGACACAAGGGGAGCAGGCCCCAGATACTAGGATCTTAAAACGGAATCTTTTCTATTGTGCAGCCCTAGCTCATTTGGTTGTAAGTTGTAACTTTTGTTGGGGTCGTTGTAGTACAATCAGGTTCTACATATTCCCTACAACGAGCGTGCCAGCAGGCTGCTGAAGTGGTGGCCCATCGATTGAGCGGGCCCCGCGCTCCGGCTAGATGTTTGATGAGGTTATGATAAGCCAACTCGCGTGTTTGGTCTACTCTCTAAAACAAACCATCGATTTCATCTTGTTACTTCCTAACCAACCTAGACGGCCTTCCCCTCCGTCGCCAATTCCCGCTCAGCCCCAATCCCTCCATGCTAATTCCCCACCAACTTTCGACTCTCTTGGCCAGGCTGGGCTGGATTTCAAAGGGACCCCTTGACCCGAGTCCAGGTGGTCAACCCTGCTGAGCCGGGGCCCTGGCGGCCGTCCAGTCCGAAATTGACCCGGCCCCTCCCTTAAATAATATTCAGCCTTTAGAATCCCCTTCTTTTCACTTTCTCCATCAATCCTCTCCCTTTTTATTGCCGGCCACTTTATTTCCATTACCCGCCAGCTTGGCCTCAACTAGATCCGTATTGAAGGGAGCCTGGGCTAAGGTTCCGGGCCCCCGCCGCCTGATAAATGTGAATCCCACACTAATTTATATTCATATTCATGAGCATTATGAGGGACTGCCCGCCTCAAGGTGTACCGGCTAGCCTTTATGTACTACGTAGATTCTAGGCTATCGGGCGGGACCGGCTATAAACGGACTACTTATTTGATTCTCGGGCCTCACCTATAATGAGCCACCCCGTGCCCAGAGACTTGTCAATTATTTTATATTGTGTATTTATTTAATCCGTTTCCTCCTCTGCAGGGCTGTCTAGCTGGCCTACTAAAGGACCAACACCCAGGAGCTAGCCGAGCTCCGGGTCCGGATAAGGATCAGAGTCTTTAGGAACTCGGTCACGGAAGCCGCCGAAACGCTGTAAAAATACTGGGCACTGAGCGCTTGAGATTCAACTTTGGCCCAGGCCTATGTACGGAGTCAGGGTTATGAGGGTACCCATGGTTGGTGGCTAGTGTTGTGGATTGTTTGGGAAAGTCGACATTATCCATATTGAGCTTGGACGTTGAGTTCTATCAATGCAAAATTAGTATTGAAATCCAGCATAATGCCAAGGGTTGGCTGTAAATCAGATTCGCTTTCCAAAATTTAATTTTTCTTTACAATGGAATGTTTAAAAGTTACGCAAACAGTTTACGTATTACCTTAAAGAATCAAGATTATTTGATTTCGATTTTCAAGTCACTGTAGAATCAATTACACTATATGAAAGAGCAGAACAATTAGGGTTAGGGTTAGAGCCAACCCATAGTAAGAGGCAAAATAAGGAGTTTCAATATAATTGCGCTGCTTGAACTTGACTTCACAAGCTGAGCAGTGAGTATAGATATTGCCCAATTTCTCAAATAATCTACAACAGCTACAGCTCCGGAGCCGGGCCTGAGGCTGACGGCTCTTTTGGCCGTGCCTTTTAGCCGGCCGTGTTCGGTGGGGGCCAGGAATCCGAAAATGTTGGTCCTGCACGCAAAGGCTCATTCTTTCTCTTCCTTCCCCATTCGGGCCCATACATCAAAGTTTGACGATAAGACGGGGCCAGCCAATGACTTCATAATAAGGGGAAGGAGTGCCGAGGCCTAAGGTCAGAGTAATAATAGGTACTTGGTCCTGGTACGGTACGGGCCCGCCCACCTTCCATTGTTAGCACAGAAGAGCCTAATGGGACCGGCTCTGGGCGGGCGTGGAATAGAATAAGGAAGCCGGAGGCCCTCTCCGACGCCTCCCGCCTTCCGCTCCATCTCAATTAATTCGGGATCCCAGAATTATGGAAGCCGGCCGGCGAACGCTGAAACTATGGGAAGGCTCAGTGGGAACCCGGAAGCCGGAAGTCGTGCCTCAGAATTTAAACTCTGACATTTAGGGGAAGGGCTGGTCAAGCTCCGTGGTTATGGGCTCTGTCTTTGGACCTGACCTCCATGGAGTCACGGGAACCGGGAACGTGACAACATGCGAGGGCTCAAAAGTTATTCCTAATAGTTTTCAGGAGAAAGTTGGCCCCTACTTTGACACTAAAAATACTTACAACTCTCATTTGAATAATATACCGAAGGCCTTCATATTATTACTCCCTGAAATAAATTTGCTTCCGCGAAAGAAAAAACAAGAAAAAAGATCAGAAAGCGGAATAAGTTCGGTTTTGCTTTGGAAGCTAATTCAACATAACCCAACGTAATCTAACCTTGCTAACACGAACCGAACCTAACGTAACATAATTTTGGATAATCTAACTTAACCTAACATATCAACTTAAACCAGTCAAACTCAGCCTAACCTCACTTAAAATAACTTACCATATCTTAGCCTCACCTCACTTTAAATAACTTACCATACCTTAGCCTAACCTCAGTGCAAATGACTTACCCTGTCTTAACCTAACCTCACTTTAAAAAAATGACCCTGCCTTAACCTAACCTAACTTAATCTAATGTATGTAAGGGTCGTCACTTAACCTAATAGGGCCTAATACAACCATAAATAACGCTACAGTACTTTAATTGGGACAATCAACTTGTACATATGTTCAGCTTTTTGGTAGGAGCAATATATTTCTCCGCCTAGAAATTGTTTTGGTCCCAGGGAAGTATTACTTTTGGGGGCAGGCGTTCCAGCTAGCCGGGTCCAGTGTATTTCCTATTGTGATTTTCACCTGGCCCCACCCAAAATAATTTCCGCACAAGTCCTGGAGCCAGCACAGAAGTTTGGCCGAGAAGTGTAGCCTATGTACATATATAGGTTTCGAGTATGGCGGAAAGTCGTGGTTCGTGACTTGGGGGTCTTCATGTTGGGCAACCCGGGTTCCTTAATGCTTTCTTGGAGCCGGAGCCAAAGGCCGAATAATAGAAAAGTTTTAGTTCCTTAACGGTCCGAGTAAATGGGAATTAGGGCTAGTCCTTCTCCACTCACTACCTCCGCTTATTACTCATTTAGGCCTAGCTGGATGAGGCCGGGACCAGGAAGGGCTTGAAACGGAAGGAGAAATCCTCATGCCTCCTACACCTCAAATTGAGGACCAAGTCAGGCTACGGAAGGAACTGACTCGACTCTCAGAACTTTCTCCCGCCTTCCCAGCGCCACCTCCGGAGGAAAGACTGAGGCAGGATCAAGAACTTTCTCCGCCAGCTAACAGAGTCCCGCCACTACTGTGGGCTGGTTCTGCTCCGAACTACAACAGAAAGATGTCTGATAGAGGTAGAGGTACGTACATTATATCAATGTGGACGACTCTTTCCACTGATCATTAAATATTCACTATTACTGCTGACCGATAAATATTTACAGGTAGGCTTTAGTGAAAAGCATGCGAATGAGCATTGGGGATACAAATTGTTTTAATCGGCTTACATATATGAAATTGATACCCGACTCTTATTCCATACTCTATACCCGACCGGTCTCATATTCTTTGGTTAAGTAACCTCTATTCCTTGGTCACCATTAAATGTAAGGCTATACATATTAATAAACTAAACCGCATATCCAGTACATGCCTATGTGTGTCTAGTACACACATGAGGCAGATTAATGAAAAAATTAGACAGGATGCATACTGCGGGGTCAATTTGGGAAGTCGAAACCAATCAGCGTAAAGATGCATTTTAAAATCAATTTCAATTGTAAAAATTGATTTCCTGCAAATGGTTGGTACTAAACCAGAATTCTTTGCTCTTTTCAATGGGAGAATCCATTTACAATAGGATGCGCAGACATTTACTTCAAAACTGCGACTAAAATTTGGACGGAACCAAAGATATACGAGGCATATTTAATTCTGATTTATATGTAATTTCCAGTTTCCCTTTCAGGCAATCCCTTGTAATATAAATTTTACCTTTAGGAAGAGCATGTAACTCTGCTTAAGAGACAAAATCTAATAGAAGAGAGAATATTTACTAAAATTGAAATATAACAATTTACATTGATTGAACTCGACTCCACATAGTGTAAGTGACTCCTCACCAGACAATACATAGAGTTTAATTTTCTGAACGATCTGCAAGAATACAGAGTCAATCCTGGCCGAACCATTAAATTGTATTGCTTGTTCAGACAAATGCGTAGATAGTACGTTTCTCCTCGGATCTCATCCTATGCTTTCTCCAGCCCAAGCTCTTGGGCTCACTACTGACTCGAGTCCGAAGTCAGACTTTCTCTAGTTCCTTCGAGTCCCAGGGCGCCTAGCATGACATCAAGCGTGAAGGAGCTCATTTAGACTTGCCCACCGCTGGAGAGGCCTGCTGTGGGTCGCTGGGGGGCTTCAGAACTACAGGAAAAGTTAGGACTCTACAAGCAGGAATTCCCTCGGTCTCCATAGCTTCCAGAAGGGAAGGAAAACAGAGCTTCCGAACTATGGCCCACCATCACCAATCACCATGTATATTAGGAAGGGCGTAATGATGGTGACGTACAGGTAGGACGCGTCCTCCCCACTCCATAAGAATGACAGGCTGTCAGACACATAATTGGACAATATCTCCTATTCCGACAATTACCTCTTTCTAGACCCAAGGCCTCTACTTAGTCCGTCAGTATGAGGACGAGCGTACTTGCTGTCTAGTCAGCTAGCTCTTTCACTGTGAAATAAGGGATTTCTCAAGGAAACAAATGAAGGGGGTTTTATGCATCATTTCCAACAATTAAGCTGCCAGCGGTTATTTTGGACGGTTCAAGACTTGAATAATCATGGGGCAGGTGAATAAGTCGAAATAAGGTTGTTTATAAAAAAGTCTCCTTATTGTAGATCTGGCTGCATACACTAAAAATATTACAGCTAACAATAGTCACTTGGTCCAATATAGTTTAATACACATGTAAATCCTTAAAAATTGTCGATCTTCGAGAGAAACGAGTTTTGTTTACAAATGTTTTGGTTATGTTTGGTTAGGCTTCTTTCTTCCCTGTTTTAATTGCCCTATTTTGTGCTTTGTTAGATGGGTTAGATACAAACGTCCATTATTCACCTTGCCATTTAGGCGGAAAACTCTTTTTACCGGAAAATGCCCTTCTGACTTGGTTTAGTTATAATGGCTTGCCAGGTTACGCGATTATGGCTAGATAGTATTCAATTAGGCTACGTATTCGTAGTGTTGGTACCTACCTAAGTACAATTTATTCAATATAAAAACGTCCCCGCCTATAAAGCCCAGCCTTTGAATTATGAATTAGTAACCGGACTAATGGACCCTTTCACAACTCCGCGTCCATCCATATTTGAGTAGAAATGCGTATTAAAAAGGGGCTGATTAAGCTGTGCCTGTTTTGTGGGATCTGTAGTAAATAGGAAGCCGGCCTCTCGTAATCTCTCTAAGTGGGGACAAAAGGTTGTGGAGTTCCCTTATTTGTCCAGCCTGGAACTGAAGTAGAGAAAGATTAATGTTGTGAAAGCTTGTTTTGTGGATCTACACAGAGAGAGAGAGAGAGAGCTAGAGAGAGTCCATGCATAGCTAAGTGAGTAGCTGGAGGCCGAGGGATAAAAGCGTTAATGAGGAGTCCTGGGACCCAAATAAACTACCTAACAGTCCGACAATCTATGGGAATGGAAAGAGATTTAGACAGGTTCGGCTCCCAATACAGGATGGAGGGGTCCAAAAGAAAACAGAGCTCTCGTAACTGTAATAGCTCTCTAATCTCACGCTCCTCCTCTCCCAGGAAACAATGGGTGGAATTAGGGAACGGGCATATATGGCATTATTGGGAGCCGCACAGTGCTGGAACAGACACAATTTTACGGAAAAAATATAGGATTTAATAAAGTAGGCTTTCATCCAACCAAATCCAACCTAGCTTAGTCTACTCAAACAACGGCAACATAACCCAGCAGGCCTTAATGCTCCATGTAAACTCAAATAAATGGGAGACACGTTAAATTCATATTTGGATTATATTACAATCGAATTTTCAAAAATGTAGCCTTGAGCGGAAAATGTAGAAAACTCAGTGGAATATACTAATTCGCCCAATTTAGTCTAATTTACTGTGTTTCTATTAAATTAAACTAAGTTAGGTTAGGCGTGGGGTGGGTTGTAAAAAAAAAGAGTTTTCCTCTTCAAGTTTTTAATGCAAAAAATCCCTATTTTTGATGTAGCATTATATACGTTCCCTATATTTATATGATACGGTTTAAGTACGCATAACACGAAATTTGCGACAATCTACTCCAATCGCCAACACTTTATATTATTTTACTGAATATTTTAATTAAATATTGTCCCTCAGTATTAGGTAGAGCGTCAGTATTTATTTAAAATCCTGATCGTGTGCTTTAGGCCCCAAACTCAGCCGATCCTTATTGAGTATAAAATGGAGCCATCTCTCTTCAGTCCCGCCGCCTGCCGTTGAAGTGTGGCTTATGCTGGGCACAATTTATGAGGGTCCATATTACGCTCACTACGGCGGCGGCGGCGGGCCTAAGTCCTTTGAGAAAAGACGACTATTATCTCTTTCCATGTAATTTGAGGCTCCTTTCCCCGTCCCTTCATATTATTATTACGTTGTAGGGCATCTCGAGCCTGGCGGAAGGAAGGGCCTGGTCCCCCGACCGGGACATATATCAATGCTCTCTCTAAGATTAGTCTTAATCAGGAGATCCGGGCCCCGGACCCAGAGCCCCAGTTCCGCGGGCCCATGAAAAATTCAAATGGACTTTGTACTACGAGACGCATTTCTCACTCCCGCCCGCCGCTCCTTATGCTTATGACACGCCGCCCACAAATGAACGGGGAAACCTAATTAGGTCTACCCACTCTGGATCCAACTTTCACCCGCTAAACAGAGGTACGGCACACCTTATACGTAGCAGAGGGTCAATTTCTATGGAGAATGACTAAATAATGGGCTAGCTCAATTACAGGCTTACATATGAACATACTATTTGAATGAACTTGTTTCACGACCCATTCATACTCTGTTACAGATGCAGCATAATTATACAGGAAGTTTAGCGTTTGGATCAAGGCTTATGAATATACTCACTTCTAGCTTGAAAAAAAAATTTGAGTCTGCGAATAATGCCTATGTTTTTATGATATTATAATTAAAAATTGTGTCTCAATTGACAAAGAATTTCCTCAAGCTGACTTTTGGCTCCTAAACTAAGCTCGCTAGCTCAATTACTGGTTACATAAATAAGTTAAGCATTATGAGTGAAATTAATTACAGTACACAGTTAAACACATAATATCCCGGGCCTGTAATTATTTAGCCAGTGGCGATGTTTGCTGAGCCAAGTTTAGCCTGAAAGGGTGCATTCTACATGGGCTAGTTTAATTATATATGCATTAAAATTCTGTAATTTTATGGATGCATTAAATAGAAGCCTAACCTAACCCAAGCTCTACTTTGTGGGGAAGGGAAATAATTCCCTTGTCAAGAACGAGCATATCTATAGCTAGAAGTCAGTATTTTTAAATGCGGTCTTCTTAATCCGGGCGGGGCTGAGGTGACGGAAGACCTGGATTTTTGTCCCGAGCCGAGCCCCAAAGCCTCCCCACCTGCCCAAAGTGAAGGATTAGGTTAATAAGAGATATTACTCCGTGGCCCAGAATGACCCCAGCCGACAGAAAAATCAACTTTTTTTCGGAGAAAGTAATTTTCTCTCTCCCTCTCCTGTCAGGAGAGATAATGGTGGGGACCTAATACATGGTTCCGGCGTCCTAGCCCTTGGTCCTTTCTCCGGGGTGCAGTGACTTATGGACCAAGAATACAGTCCCAGCCTTTCCTACTCCAATATGCAGGGCCAGCCCGGCCGGGGAGAGCAATCCTTTAATGTTAAAAATGACATTTTTGCGTGTCATTCATTCATCTTACTTGCGGGGGCCAGAGCTAGATTACGTACTCCCCAAGTCCGCCCTAAGACCCCACCAAAATCCCTTTGTTGGGACCCAAGAATCACGCAGGCGAGGCGGCCGATATGTTTACTCAGAGAATAATCCTATATTTACAGCACCTTCCCCCCTACAATCCGAAAAGGCATGAATGGGCTTTGTCAAATTGGGTCCGCACGGAAAAATGTGGTTTCATTATTAAAACTCCTTTTATTGAGCATTTCGGCCGGTTGGAGTCCGGCTCAAAATTCCAGCAGAGCCCACTGGGCTAGGTTATGTGCGTTTTCCAAAAATCCAATATGGAGCCGGAGCCGAGGGCTACAATTTCCCAGGCCCTGCCATATAATTTGATCCATTGGGCCTAGTGAGTAAAATCAATTCTCGGGCCCCGGTACGCGTGGGTAGTTTCTGAGTCAAACATAATTAAGATAATTTAGGGATCCCGGATAATCTTTATTGATTTATTGTGGTGAAAGTGAAATAGTAACCTTTCTCCGCTCCCAATGCGTAATGGAGGGAAAGGAAGGGTTTGGTCCCTCCAGAGTTTCGCCGAGGCGGTTCCCACTATTTTGAAAGGTCCACGTGTTGGGAAGGAAACAAGGAGAGACCATTTAATGAATAATTGATTCGGCTAAATTGTCGCTCTGGAGCTCTGGAGGCGAGGTCTGTTGTGCCCAGGAGGCTCAGACTTATCCTCAATTTATATCAGAGGCCCAACAATGCTCCACGCCCGCCCTATTGACACAAAGTGGTTTTTATCAGTCTAATCTCTCCGTCCAATACAGGCCTAACCGATAATGGATCCTGGGCCTCAAGGGAGAGGTGGTCAGCGGTCATAGGAGAGTGTACCGTTTGCATAGACCTCCAAAAATAGTTTCGACCTAAAAGATCAATACCCCAAAAACATGGTTTTTATCCAGGAATGAATAAATTTAATGAAGAAATTATTTTATACTATAGAATTCGTTTTTTTCTATTTACTACTAAAAAGAATATTTCTAAACCAAAATTTTATGTTCTTTCTAGTGTGGCAATTTATTCTACCATGGGATGCGTAAAATTAACATTAAAGGAATCCTCTCTAGTCAGATTTTTCTAGAGATGGAGTTCAAAATTGCAGCAAATATTTTTCTTTGACTAGCCAACAAGCCCCGCGCTAACGCGGAATCAGCAACTACAATTTGTAAGCATTTCTAGCGTACGCGTTTTATAAAATTTTAATAAATTTTAATTTAAATCTTAAGCAGCTCCTACGCATTCCATTGTAAAATAAATGGTAAGATTGGAAAGCATAATTATGGTTTATAGCTAACCCGGAGCAGGAAGTAAGAAATGGATTAGATTGAACATGTGATTTTGCTTCGATTGAAATAGAGTTCCCAAACTGACCAATCCGTAAGCATACTGTCCAATTTCCCAATTACTCTTGAAGAACTCAAATATATATAGGGATATATATTAGGAGCAGTTGCTATTCTCAGATAAAACGAAGTTTGGCCAGGTTGGGCTTAGATAAAAAAAAACCTTTTACTCCGTAGTCTTATTCTAATTATTCCGACTAGAAGAATACGAGCCGTTTCTAATTCACACTGAGTCCGGGATGACACGTAGTGCTGTCGCCGAGGCTGAGGGCTAGCCAGAAGGCAACTACGGCCCACATTCATATTACATGAGAAAGCCTCAATGATAGTCATCGGAGGCATAAAAATAAGGAGGCGGGGTGGAATAATTGACCGGTGGGACTCTGGCCCACGCATTCAGGCCACAATAATTGTCCTGGGAAGAAAGGAGGATCTAATTCCGTCCCACTCTTAACCTAAAAATAATGCAGAATCAATACGTGTTTAGAGTTCCTCAAGGAGCCTCATTCCAGATCCATTCTAATCATAACTCTGCCCTGCCCTTATACGACCGAGAGGCGGGTCTGAGTCTCAATTATTGATGGGACCAGATACATAGTACAGCAGGACAGACAGGTAGTACTACATACGTAAGGCTAGTAACGTTGAACAACACTCAGATATGTATGTATGCATAATGTGTCTGTTGCAGGTTCTTTATGAGTTTGGACAGTATGCATAGTGACTGTTCAGTTTGTGTCAGGCCAATTCAATTACTCCGAGAAATTTACCATTGAAATCTATTATTTTACTTCTTTCTAAAGGTTTACTACTCTAACGCAGAAATTAAAGATATTTCCAATGGGACAATTTTGTTTTTGCCGTAGCATGCGTATACGTATATACAGTATTACTTTAAAATCTATATGCATAAAATCGTTGGTCTGTCTCTGTGCGTGTGTGGATGTAAGTATGAATGTCCGCTATCTCCTCTGGAACTAGTACGGATTCAAATGAGCGATACCTTAAAATTTTCCTAATTTTAGCGAAATTTATTCACCCAAACAAAAGTTGACTTTTTGCTAAAAACCAATTTTCAACTGGTAAGAATCGAACTCAAGACAGTTTGCGAAGAGTTCGACAGCATGGGGTCGGGTGGCTGTATAGGGGGACAGGAATGGAAGAAAGCGCTTTCGCAATGACCATGCATAGAGTCACGTGGGTCTGTGAGGGGTCGGCTGCATGGAGGCAGGTGCCTGTGCTGGGGGTCTAGCCGAGCCAATCACGGTAGAGTGTGTCAGCCGCGCCTAACTCAAATTCTTTAGGGCAATAGAGCTCGGAAGGTTCGGAAACCTTTCGGTAACATTGATTTTAAGTTTTCTTACGTTCGGAAACTTACCGGAAGCATTGATTCTAGGTTAGGTTAGGTTCGAAAACTTTCGGAAACTCTCCGGAAACATTGATTTTAAGTTAGTTTACTATCGGATACTTACCAGAAGCATTGATTCTAAGTTAGGTTAGGTTCGGAAACTTTCCGGAAACATTTATTTTAAGTTAGGTTAGGTTCAGCAACTTCCGGAAACTTTCCGGAAACATTTATTTTAAGTTAGATTAGGTTAGGGTTATGGTTTGGACAGGTTCAGTGTTGCCAACTGCACGTAACTAAAATTGTATATGAGAACAGATCTCGGATCGGGTTTGGACGGGTCCAATGGTTCCAACGGCGCTCAATTCAAATTATTTAAGACAATAGAGCTTGAACTGGGCTTACACGGGTCCATTGGTTTCGGCGCGCCTAGATTCGATTTATTTGAGACAATTATGATCGGATCGCGTTTGAACGGGCCAAGTGGTGCTCTCGGCCCCTTATTCAATATCTTTGAGGCACTAGTGATCGGATCGGGTTAGTTCGGGCCCAACGGTGTCGGTGGCCCCAATTGAATCTCTTTCCGACAATAACGGTAGGATCGGGTTATGGTAGGGACAACGGTACCCGAAGAGGTAGCCGTAATTCGGTCTTTCGGGTTTCCGCCAATTCCCCCCGGATCGTAAGATCGGGTAACGTGCTGGTAGAAAATAAATGTCCTTGTTCTAAATATGATTTCGCACATACCTACTTTAATTTAAATTCCAAAATTTTCGTATGCACTTTCCCTATTTATTGATATTTGGCTTGGTGGTATTAATTACTCGCCAAACCAGGTGCAGATTACAAACAATAATCCAGTTTTTCATGTTTGGCCTTGAGAGAAAATAACTGATACTGGTGAAACCTGCCGTTTTTTTTTTTTTTAGATAAACCCAAAATCATTCCTAAACTTTACATAAGACAAGCCATAAGAAATTTAAGGAGACTCTTCTCGATATATCTTAAATCCCCTACTTTCACCCTCTGTTTCCCCAACTTTCTCTGGTAAGCTCGGGAGGGGACGGACACTGCATTTTTGATAAAAAGGAGGCCCGGCGTAGGGAAGGGCAGGTTTCCTGGTTCCTTTGAACCCAAACCTCTGACATTAGACTCTACCCCCGCTTTTGGGTCAAATGAATTTACAGGCCAAAACAGACCACAGAGTTGAGGGTGATGCAATAATTTGGTTCCCTCCCTGCGGTTACACAACAGAACATTATGTATGTAGGTTAGAGGTTACGGTTACTGGGGAGGCCCCACACGGCACTGCATGCAACGGGAGAAAGTGAGGCATAAAGGGGAACTTTGAGCCCATAAAGGTTAACTGTAATTGTAGTAATCAGGACGGAGGCTCAATTTAACTTTGGAGACAAATAAAGTTATTAATTCCTACCACCTCTCCTCCCAGCACGTTCAGGCTTTCCGCGAGCAAAGGCCTGAATTTTAATCAATTGTTCTGCAATAAATAAATGGAACCCGGGCAGACGCTCAAAACTTTTTGTGTGGCACGTAGTCCGAGCTTATGTTATGCATATTGTATATGTCCACGGCGTAGGTTGTTGAGGAAATTGAATACTATGCATACTGACTGTTTAATTTGGAAGTAGAACTCAGAACTTAATCCAACCGTAACTTCACATTCACATTTATTATTTTACTTTTTGCTGAAGGTTGACCCTGGAGTAAAATTTAATGCTCCTTCTAATCATAGAATTTATTTTACAATGCAAGGAGGAATGAACTATTTCAAGTCTAAATTAAATATACTTTCTCCCACTCCTGCATTTTTTAAAAATAAAACTCGCTGCAGCCTTTAAATATAAATATGAGTGCAAATGTGAGTTAAAACTATTTCTAAAGCGCAGTAAAGGTACACTTTCTCAAATAGTACAATGCATAATAGATAAATACTACCACTAGAGTTGGAAAAGCTAGCCCCAGATCAGGCTATTTTTAGGTTGTTAATCCGATCAGCGATCTGGGGGTTGTTATGGCGTATGTGGTCCAATAACCATTATTTGACATTACGTCCGTCCACAAAGAGTTCCCATTTCATGCACTAGCGCTTACAGAGGTACTAAACCCGGGAAACTGGACCCAAGGTTTTTCGCGTTGTATGAAGCCCAGTTTCTAAATGTCTCCTGCACTACAGAATGCAACTGTGGAGTCTAAAGATGGCCAACAGCCGGGCTCTCACTCATGTCGAATGTAGTATCCCTCACAATTTAACCTATTATCTTATGGCGCTAATTACATTTCACGGCTAACTCTCAAGATCTGCATGAAGAATAAAAATAATTAAGTAATTCTATGGGTTTCGTCTCACAGTAGTACAAACTAACAGTTCCTTTTTTTTTAATTTCTCGGTTTTGTCGGTTTAGATTATTGTCGTTATCGGTTTATTGTCTATGGGTTATAAATTATCGGTTATTGTCTATCAGTTTCCGTCTTGCTGTTATTGCTTATAGGTTAATGTTTATCGGTTCTTGGCTATCGGTTTTGGTTTATCTGTTGTTGACTCCGTAGTACTGTACATATGTTAGATGTTATATTGGGAAAAGTAGGAGCCACTACAAGCCTACATTTAATTTAGGTACTACGTAGTAGGTTTGACTCAATGTAGTAGTAGTGAGGGGCAGAGAAAAGGAGTCCCAGAGCAAGAGGAGTCCTAATTTTATTAGGCGGCTTAAGGTAAGCAGAGAGTCGGGAGACACGTGTGTGGACAATTGACGCTTTCTCGAGGAGGCCCTACAGCTACAGGCCTTCCTTTTATTTAGGCCCTCCCGTTCCTCCAAAGTGCTGAATAATTTGTAGCTCCGTCCTCCTTACTAACCGCACCAGTTCTGGAGGGCCTTGTAATAAGTTCCACAGCCTTTCGGCCATAGGCCTCCACTCTCACTAGTACATATGTAGTAGTAGTAGTGGAGTGTTTTGAAGTCCCGGTGACTGGGAGCGTAATAACAGGGATGCCCGCCCGTCGTCAATGACACGAAGTTCCCTACACTCTTTTCTAACGATATGACAATGGTCGATGAGGAATTATATGGGGCTCCCTCTTCCCTTTACGTCTCGCCCTACTCACTATAGTCTATACATATGAATATGTACATGCACGTATGTAGGATAGTGCGTCATTTAAGCGAGAGGCAAGGGGGCAGGGACGGGCTCAGCAGGATCCCATGTCACATGCCTCCCCCCTAAAATAAAATATTTACGCACCAATTCCGATAAGTTTGTCCCGAAGCTTATAAATAAAAATTTAAAATGACTGTGCCTACTCCGATATTTTAATTCCTTGTAAGTAATTTCCACGCATCACATTTTAAACCCCATTTCTACCGTTGGATGGGGTATAAAGTTCTGGTTCAGGGCCCACCTTTAGCAATAAGTAATAGAATGGATTTCAATGTGAGTTTTTTGTATAAATTATCTATATATATGTTACACCCCAACCCAGAAACCAGCCACAAGCCAAAATGACGCCTTTTCGAAATTTGACTGTAGTAACCTAACCAAACCTGACTTAACTTAACCCAACTTAACCTAAGCTAATCTAACCTAACCCAACTTGATAGTATCATTATAATTAGGTTAAGTTAGGTTACCTCGAAGTTCTCGGGTAATGGTCTGTTGTGAAAAAGTAGCCCATAACTAGTTGTGGCTATTTCGGGGTTGATATAAATATATATGAAGTATACTTCCAAATGCCCAATTTCCTAAGCAATCTGCAACATATTTCCTGTTAAATGTATTTGTTTATGTGAGAACTAAGACCCTCAAAGAGTTGGACCCCTGCGGAACGTCGTGGCTGAATGCGACGCTGGAAGAGTTCGGAAGGATGGGTCATAACATAAAAAAAGAAGTGAAAGTCACTCGCCATGGCCACAGAGTCCCAAGTGATCATCTTTTCATCAGCCTACAATAACATACATACCTACACTTATCCTAACAAACGCCAACATTATTCCATCCTCTCCCGCCTCCAAACTACTTCATTTTTAATGCAAATCCCAGTCAGCCTATACGACAGTCTATAACTGAGAATAAGAGATCGAGAATTGTTTGGCTCACTAGCCCTAGTGTACTTTTCGAATCCCATAAGGACGAATAACCCATATTTTGAGTACAAGGGAAGAGCTCAATATTGGGAAAGTCTATGTTCAGAGCCCGTATATTAGAGCTAAGGGACACGCCTCTATATTACTTTTGGACATTTGCCGACTTCGAGTAAGTCCATACAATATATTTCAAACCGTACTATAATCAGCCTATTGAGAATTCAAGCATTGTCTACCATCTACCCACCCTAGCATGTTTTAATTGTACCCTAACTTCCCGTGAATTAGTATAACCGGAGAGTAATAGAATCCGGGGTAATCAGACCGCAATCTGTATATGCCATAACGTCAATATGACAATAATACTGACAAAGCTGACTTCCTTCATCTGTGTGTTGTGTAGGCATATCCAGGAGAAGCGGGTTTGGGTGTGAGAGAGTGAAGACCGAGAGGAGGCTGGGCTTCCTCTCAGCCGGGCCAAAAGGTTTCGTGGAAAACTCTCTAAAATCGAGCTTTAACATGGGGATCTTAAGCATCAAATTTACTAAAATAATTGTTACGTCACTATTTTTATACCATGTGTTATGAAAGTTGGCTTGATTAAGGATAATGAAATACTTGAGGAATTCCTGGACTTCCTGGACATGAGTGTTCATTTTGGGGTATCTAAAAATTTAGTTGATTGGAGGCTGTGTACAATTGTCCACATTATTCGGTGATCCAGGGTTAATAACCAATGAGTTGCCTAATTTATTAATTGACTGCCCTTTCCATTGATGCCCTTGTATAGTATTTAGTAGTACTATACGGAAGGGATGTTTATCAAAGTTGAGCCTCATAGTTCCCAAGTTGGGTGGGGAGCATAGCCCGTAGTCTGGCCCTCTCCGAGCCCGTTATGATAATAAAAGTGGAATTAGGCCTCCCGATCCTCCGCCCTGTCCCACTAAAACTTTCTGATTACGCTCTCAAATGGGACAATAACTTTGGGAGGGAACTTTGTCTCCAGCTCCCGGCCTTCTGGTCTCGGAACCACGAGCCCTTGATTCCATTGTGTTCCCGGAGTAGGTCTGGGCCTCGTTAAGAGCCCGCTCTAGGCGGAATTAGGTTATTCCTCAAGTGCCCCCCTCTTATCCTAAGCCTAATGGCCTAATGGAGAAAGCTCAGGTCCGGACTCATTGTGGAGGGATTTCCTCTTTAAAGGAGCGGCTCTGATTCCGGCCTCCTCCCAACAATTGGCCCCGGCACGTGAAGAGAATGGGAATCATGCATGGAGGCAGAGGGCCCGGGCACAATAAATATGGTGTGGAGGGGGGAGGACAGGCCCAAAATTGAATTCTGGGGACCAGCTCCGAGGGAACAAGGACAAATATAAAAAATGAGAGAGTATTCGTTCTTGGGCCAGGGACAGGGCGGGAGGCGTCTAAATGAAACTGGGCCCCACGGGAACTGGAAGGAGGCACAAAAATGGGTCCCAAATTCATAAACTAGCTCTTTCGCCCACTTTCACCTGTCCCCCTGCCCAGGAACTAAATAAATAAAAAGGCAGAGGCCCGGGCCCTGTCTCCGCTCAATGACTCCGCCTTTGTGCCGAGGCGGGATGCTTAATAGGCGTCACTTCCTTTTGAATGGAGCTCAGGATCAGGATCAAAGAATGGGGAAGGGATGGATGGAATTGTAACGGGGACAGCAGCTCCAGGGCTCCGAATGTATTCGGCTCCGCTGGCTGAAGAGGCTTATTTTTGACGAATCAGGCCTCGAAAGCAAAAAAATATATAGATTTCGAGGTAACAATTTTTTTAAAAAAAAAGAAGCATATAATTGGTCCCCTTAATTTAGGTTGAGGCCAGTTAAAATTACAGGAACCACTTTTCTTCCCTCAAACTAAGTTTTTGTCTCCGTTTTTTTTTACTTTATATCGTAAACCTTTATTTATTTAGGAATGATTAAATAGGATTTTTTTATAAACCGTTCCTAACTTGTAATACTTTAGTCTAGCTTCTGGATCGTATTTTTCGAACGAAAAGCTCCTTGACTTACGGATTCTAAAGCCAACATACTGAATGTTGTCAAGAAACCTGACTTATTTGATACAGAAGCTGGTAAAGCTGTACAAATTAAACCAAATTAGACGGTAGTAGTACTATATTATATTACTATAGGCTAGATTAACTGGCCTCTTAGCTCTATAAGCAACAGAAAGTAATTTCGCTAAGAAGAAATATAATTTAGCTGCTGAAATTTGGTATTTAAAAAAAATTAAACTAAATAATACAATTTGCGGGATAGCAGTAGTCAGAGGAAATAGATAATTTAGGTTCAAAGGAGCTCCAAGCTTCTCAACTGATGCTCCGCAGCAGCACAAACATAGAATAGATTCCACCACGACCCCGGAACCCGGAGTTGTGGAGGGCTACAGGCCCCAACTTCCAACCTCCCAACTCAGTAGTCCTTATCCGAGGCCTAATCATATAATTGGCGGCTAATTCAATCCGGGCCGAGCTAACCTGGTTCCATTTGAGCGAATTAAAAATAATGGAAGCCTCGGACGGTCGAAGGGAGGACGCCGCCAGGCGAAAGGATCTCGTTATCATCCGAGCCTCCCTCCAGGAACAGGCAGGCCAATTCCCAAATACAGTCTTCTAGGCATTTCAGCTTCTAACGAGCTCAGCCTCCTCAACTCAATCAATGGAACTCTAGTTCTGGGTCACTTGTGGTTTGTGGTCCTACCTTCCTGCTCACGGGTATCTGTTGGGGACTCTTCTGGAAATTGGACGGTATCTAAACCGGAATGTTCTGCTCTTCCCAATCCTCCTATTTCATTTCGGAATGGGAGGCGTTGAAATTATTCTAAAATTAGGCCTACCTATATTGGCTCCCACTCTGACTTCTCATATTTTGATGTTCATTTTAAAAGTGATTCTTAGTCATCCCACCGTACAATAAATCAGGCCATTATTAGAAAGAGCATAACATTCTGGTTTAGAGTCAGCAGTTAGCAAGGAGTTACTAGATTTGCATTTGGAATTTTACATAAATTGAATTGGACTTCCCCGACTGAGGAGTCAGTATGCTCAGTTTCCTAAGTCTATCTATCGAAGATACATATATTGGATTAAGTCATCCAGTCATGTCCCGATTGACGGTGCGTAGGGCCGGCTGTAGAGAAGCCTCCAACTACGTTGGCAGTAATGCCCCCCAAGCTTGTTCCCTCCCTTTGAGTAGGTTCCGGAGACCCGAGGACCAAGTGATTGACCTCGGAACTGGAGTAGGCACTAGAGAGTTGGCGGGACGGGAATGAGGCGGGACTCCCGGTCCTGGGAGTCCAAATAAAATTAAATGAGACGGTTCATAATGTGGGCTCCCCGATTGGAATAAGATGGTGTTCAATGGGATCAATTCCCTGGGTTCCCTTCCGGCCCACAATGGGGAGGCCTATATTAAGAAGATCCCGACCACATCCCTCAATGGGCACTTTATCAGGATTTCCGGAGCCCGGGCCTCAGAAAGAAATCCTTTTCACTCATTCACACGCACTTGAGCCCTCCACTTGATTATAGGAAGAAGGGAGGCGGGAGGCCCGTGGAGCTCCTCCGGCCTGACGTAGTAATAGGAGATGATTGAGCCTCAGACTATGCCCAACCTTGACATTCCTTCCTGGGAAGGAGCTCATGCAATCAAAAGGAGAGAGATTGATACGCTAGGGGAAACCGGAGGCCGGAGCCCAGATATAAATACCAAAAATATGTTGCGTGCAAGACTTTGACAGGGACGGTGGGGAGACGAGGGATCGGGATATTGAATCATGACGGACTCCGCTTTCTGGCACAGTATAGCCTTCTGGCTCAAATAGGCACAACTTATGGATTATATTATTACGGAGCCTAAAAATACTGACTTTGGAGGAAAAATATTAGGCTGGTCCTAGCCGAATAAATCTGTTCATAGCTTGTAAGGCTAAAAACAGGTAAGTATGTGTATTTGGTTATTTAGTTGATTAGATTAGGTTAGCTTAGTTTCTGCTGGAATATGTTAGGTCAGGAGGATGGCCCCTAGATTAGCTTAGGTTATGTTAGTTTCTAATAGGATTATGTTAGGATATGATAGGTTAGCTTCTGCCAGAATTGGTTAGGTTAGGTTAGTTTCGGCTAGAACTGGATAGGTTAGGTTGCTTTCTGTTAGACTAGCTCAGGTATAGATAAAGTATTAGGTTCAGGTAGTTATTTTGTAGGATATATTTGTTAGTTTATGAGTTAGATAAGGGGCTGGAGTTGCTTTTGAGAGTTTATCTAACCAGGAAGATAGATCCAAAGAGGGAAGTAAGTACTCATTTTATGTCAGAAATTCGTACTAATTTAGCCCCTTAAATAAACCAGTTACTGTATTGTAAAAAACGGATGTTTTAATATTGACGATAAGAAGAGTTCCCAAAGTAGTCGTAGTAGTAGTCCAGGACTTTCTCCGCCCTCCAACCCAAACTGAATATTTCCGTAAATTACGGACAATGCTCAGCCCTCTCCTTCCGCCGCATAGCTACTACAGAACATTTTGCATTTGGAAAGGCTAAGCCCAGCCTGTAATGGGAAGGAAAGCCGGCTCTTACCTGGCCCTTCTCTGGAGACGAAGCCTGGGAGAAAGCCTAAGTAAGTTATTAATGATGGACTCAGGTAGGCCCCATGCCTGCCCTCCTACCTCCTTAATAATTTGGGGATCTCAGCCCTAGCATCCTTTGTACTGATTTTAGCGGAGGGCTCTCGGCCTATTTCCTCACATTGGGAAATGAATCAATGTTTGGGCCAAAGTAGGTTGGATTGGCTATAGTCATAAAGAAGGAGCTGGCTGGGTGGTATGTAGGAGTCCATGACTCCGTGCTCTGACTCAAGGAAGTAGGAGTAAGTAAAAATACCCCCTCAGAACGTATAAAAACAAAACAAAGGAGGGGAAATGTCAATGTAGCTCTTTTCCAGGCTCGGATCCTTCCGTTCTTGCTCCCTACAACGCCTGCTGGAGTTGGGACTAGTACATACTACATATGTAGTATGCTGCCTAGGCTAGGAACTACGACCCGCCGGAGAAAGCTCACCAGTCTCAATTTATAGGGAACATAATACTAATCCATTTCTACTTTGAGCCTATATGGTCTCCGTTAGGCCAGCCCAGGAATTCCATTTCACGTCCAAAGGAAGGCCCAGTCCAGACAAACACTGGCCCATAAGCCAGTAGGAAACGGATGTACAGCCTGACCCTTCTCCCAAGTTTTAGGAGGGATACGTGATATGAATTTAATTTTCAATTGAAAAATTATAGATTTTACAAAGTCAACTGAGCAACTGCTTTTCGTTAGGTTTGCTCAGATTAGGCCCAGTGCATTTAAGTTACTGTGCTTAGATGAGATTAGGTTAGCAGTGAAGTGTGAAAATGTTTGCGTCAAAAAACTATTTTTCTAGCGTGAAATATACATGCAGTCAATTTGACTTCATAAAATTTCAGCATAAAAAATATAAATTTTGTCAGAAAATATTTAAAGATGAAGCCATATTAAGTTACGTTACTGTTATTTTAATGCGATAGGTTTGGTTATGTTCGGGTTCTACTGCTTATAAAAACGTATTACTACACCCATTTTTTGACTTTCTGTTATTTCTAACGTTTGTTTGCACGTCAAAGAGCACTAGGTTTACAGCTGGAAGGTCACAGTAGTAAATGTGCTCACCGCTCAAGCGCTGAGTATATTGAAAAGCCTTTCGCTTAGAATGAAAAATGAATACAAGAAATATTTTGACACCTAGCATTGGCACAATTTACAAAAAATCCCTTAAAAACGGCAGCCAATTTCAAGGCCCAGAAAGGGCTCACCAGTGATCGCATCCCCAACGCTGTGGAGAAAGTGGATCTTAGGCCTACCCTTCCTTTGACCTGACCAATTGAACATGAAACAGAGTCTTCGAGTCCAGAGTGGGTCGTCGTCAATCGTCAACTGTCAAGGGAGCCCAACCTACACATGAACAGAGCGAGCTTTGTGAGACTCTGCTCCCCTCGTCCCCCATGTGACTTCCCATCCTGTGCGTTTACGGTCTCCAGAACTCAAAGTTCCAGCCCCAAACCTAAATATTAATGCAGTTGGCGGTGGATATCTACAAGTGTCCAAAGTTTCCCGACCCGGTCCTACCATAGAGGAGACGCGGAGAAAGTGATATGAGGGAAAGTAATGCCCCGTGCAGTCCCTCCCGTGTCTTTCAGAGCTGGTAAAACTGTCAGATGTCAGGCACACAGGGCCTGGGAGTGTCAGGAGCGTGCTAGGGGCATACGGCCGACCCGTCCTTTGGGCGTGGTCTCCTAACCTTGACGACTCCTCTCCCAAGAATTTTGGAGTTGGAGGGCCCTGCCCCAAATTTGCATTTCCCCCTTATTGGGTTCCCTTCAAATCCCTCCCCAGGAATTAGTGACTATGCATGGAGGAGTAGGGTTCTTGGGCGGAGGCGGGAAATAAAGAGGGCCCCCCAGGGTCGGAACTTGGAACTAAAATAGGGAACATGGGCCCATGTAAATCAAGTGGGCCGTAAGAGCTCTTTGGGCCTGGCTCCCCTTCCAGAGAGCCTCATTAGGCTCAGGCCCGGCCGCTTACTATTCATGGGCGTAAGGGGCTTGCTTGGAATGAAATCAAATGGACCTAGGACCTTGAGGTCCCCGGGCCCATTATCGTAAGAGTAATAAGTATGGAGATTTCATTTATGGGGAGAGAAATGAGAACTATCGTTATGTTTATTAAAATTATTCCGGGGCCCAGGACCGGCACAGAAATCATAATGTCTACTTAGGCTCCGGCTTCGTAAGCCTGGAATGCCCTAGAAACTCATTCTCAGTTTCACTCAGGAGGGAACTCGGCCTAAGTGGAAGGAATGGCGGAGACTTGAGACGATCCAGAGCCTCCGTGACCTCCCTTACTCCCTATTATACTCCGGGTTCTGGAGCGGAGGAAAATAATGCTAATATTCAGCAATTTAGCCAGGAACTATACATAAGAGGCTACTATCATACAAACAGCTCTATCTTAATCTGTTGGGAATTTTGCAAAAAGTAAGCTAGCACGATCAGAGAGTGCAGAAGAAAAAAAAGTCTGATTTCTCGCTTTCTCCAGTGTGTCTGAAAATGGGAATCAAATTTGGTACTTTCAAAGAGTACAGAAATTCTCTAAAATCTCTTAAATGTAATGCGGAAAAAATCGACTTGTGTTTTATTGTGGAAAAAAATAGATTTTAGCTTACAAACTTTAAAGGAACTCAAACATGTTATCATTATAAATGTTTCGCATATCGCCTCCGCCGCTTGACGAGGTTGGCTATACGCTTGGAACGAATTAGTACAAATATTTCGTTTACTAAATAAGTCGATTACCTAGCTTTAAAGATGGTATGATGTTAGCAAGACAGTTTAAACGAATTACTTAAGAGCCTACAAATTGGGATGCTAGTGCCGTGT